>JAIUND010000531.1:0-65815 GCA_034699125.1 Gisinianus flammeolus
ACAGATAAAACTACAAAAACAATTTCTTTCCTGTGGCTGAATTATTTCCAATCAACCTGCATATCTGGTAGGGAGGGAGAGTGAAGTGAGCGATCTTTAATCTGTGAATCTTCCCAGCTCTTCATGCCATGTGAACTTTAGACGAAATTCCAAGTTATTCAATGGTTGTGTGCAGTGGAAGTGGGAGTTATCGAAATTGAAAAGAATGAAATGAAATGAAAAAGTAAACCGGCCGTTCAGTCGTTTCACTTGACAATTTTCAGTTTTCAGTTTCCAAATTCCCATCAGTTCCAACTTTTCATCATCGTGCTTTAAGGATGAAAAATGAATTGTGTTGGGAGACTGTTGATATTGTCTTTTATTTACATTACAACTGCAGACGAGTGACGACTGTCTGTGTGTCAGAGCATTTGCTTATTAAAGCATGATCCCAGTTTGGAATGCGACATGCCTTACATGCTATGATGATTACGTCTTATTATTATGATTATGTTATGTTCAGAATGGAAGATAAAAGTAAACAGTATGGAAATTCTTGAAGGAGGATACAAGAAAATATTGGACCGACTTTCTTTCCCTTTTTCCTTATACTATACGTATATATATCTGTATATGTTCTCTCTCTCTCTCTCTCTCTCTCTCACTCAAGAAAAAGAGCATGGAGAGTTGAGAGGACCAGTCAATATAGCTATAAAACTTTGATCACTCAACGCACACACGGTTCAAACAATGGGGTTCGGAACTTTTAGAGTTTCAGCTACAGGGTGAAGTGCACAACGAGACTGTACGCGTACGAGTTTACGCTTTACACTTTTTACACACTACGCGAGCAAATACCAAATACCAATCGAAAAAACATGAATTTTTCTATACTTTACACTTGACTACTCTGTATTTGCAAATTCAAATATGAAATTTCAATGTGAGATAAGAGCTGGGAGCACCGCACTCATGGCACACCGCACACGTCTGTCCTTTCGTTTCATCCATTGAAAACAAAGTCCAAAAGTTGGAATGATATATGTAAGTAAGTGTGTTTATTTAAATAGTTGATGTGGCCATTGCCTTTACAACCGTATATTATGTATTCTTTCTGGTACATGTAATAAAATAAGATAAAAAATAGTTCAAAGTTTGTTTTTGGAATGATATATGAAATCCAATATGTATTTAATTTACGTATCATATACATATATATATAGGGTACATATATATTTCCTTTGAAAAATCCCTAATTTCTAATGCCCGAGCTGAAACCAGAAGAGAACCAATGGGAATGTGAGTGTGTGTGCGGGCTGGAATTGAATGTTTTTTCATACATATCGTATTCATTTGTCCGAGAAATTTCATCTAAATCAAAAGTATACGGAGGAGGATGGATTATGGATTATGCGAGAGACACGTCGAGTTTCCCTGTGACTCTGACCATGGCATGCATTAACATATACTCGTATGTAGCTGTAACATTCAGTTTTTGGATTCACAATTCTACTGTCGGCAGTCGGGGATTCGGCATGAAAGCTTTTTCAGTTTCATCCTATGATTTTCTCCCTATATATATACATATATAAATAAAGTGAATGTGAGAGGAGAGTCTCACATAATGATATGTACACACATAGAGAAGAGATACCGTATGTGTCAGCAGAGCGTACATGTGGCGTTATGTTATGTTATGTGGGATGGTGATGGTGGTAGAAGTAGTCGCTGACACTGACTTCATCTCCAGACTCAAATTCATCTGACAGTCTAGACTTGATTTGTATACATTAGCAAGTGATGAGAATTTTGATTAAATTCTCTGATTTTCCACTCGGCTCTCCTTTTCCCCCCATTATTTTTACTTAATTTAACAGTTTGCATTTCCAGATTAAAATGACCACCTGAGATCTGAGCCGTGAACTTCAACTATATACTCAATTCTCAACCCTACAGCTTTTACCTTTTAGCACACACGCCGTTAGCTTTGTGTATGCGTGTGTGTGTGTGTGTGTGTCGTGTCGTGTCGTAAATTACTCGAGAGTGCAAACTATCAAGCTCAGGAACTCAAGACCAGCACCGAGAGAAGAATCAGACTGCAGATTGTTTAAACCCGCATGTGTGTGTGTGTGTGTGTGTATGTCTGTAGATAGTGGAGGGAATGAAATGGTGTATAACATATAGACTTTACATTTGCTCACAATTTCCCTCTACTCTGAAAAGACTACAGAGAGTGAGAGAGAGAAAACTTGAGAAATAGATGGAATCGTTTGAAAATCCAAGTTTCACTATGTTTTAGATTTCAGTTCCATGGCCGTCCGACTTTTGTCTTGAGAGTGTGAGAGAGTAATTCATTACAAGATGATGTTGATGGTGATTGTGATTGCTCATGTTAACAATAACAGTTAATGATTTTCTTTATACTGTGAGAACAGAGCCGAGCGTATCATGAGAAGAATAAAGAGAGAGAAAGAGAAAGAGTATACAATGTAGAGTGGAAGGATTGAGAAATGAATTTTCTGTTTCTGTTTTGGGGTTCCCTTGCTCAAAGTTGGTGTCTGGATGGACGGAGCTTGCTGATTGTGACTGGTAACTCTCGTAACTCATGGAATTACTGATATACGTACATTTTTTAGTTTGAGAGAGACAGAGAGAGAGAGAGAGAAAATCACACACACACAACAAAGGCTCATTAATTTCACCGGCATGTCTCCCCCTTTCCCCCACAATAGTGAGTGAGCAATGACACTCCCCCCGCAACAAACGAACGAACGAGAGTAGAACCCATGCAAATTTGAAAACCCATGTTTATGCATGAAGAGGTGAAAGACGCTGAGCTTCACAAACTCAACCAACTAAAACAATTTACTATCGGCTGGCCCATCAGCAATAATTTATTATTATTCTTGTCATTTACTTGTAAATATTCAAATTCCCAACGAATCTGTTTAGTATGGACTTTACTGTGAGTTGTCCTGTGTGCGTGAGTGTGTGTACTGTGTGTAGATGTGTACTTGTGTAGTGTATCGTACGATTCGTTCGTACGTTCGTACGATTTGAGAGACATTCACTTTACGAATTGTGCATGGACTTGACTCAACTCTCCACTTCATCCACATTCACACTGCTTTAATTTCCCAGTGAGTTCTGCCTGGACCAGCTTTAATGAAATAAAACTCCGCATATTCAAAATGGAATTAAACGAAAGGGAGCAACAAAATTGTGTATGTGTATGACAATGAGAAGGGAAGAGACTCAGGCCAAAGGGAAAAAGAGAGAGAGAGAGAGAGAGAAGTCGGTCGACAGAAGTATAACACAATTATGAGACCACATACGTACACTATGTATAAAACCTACTTAGTATTTCCATTTCCATATTTCTACAACCGTCTTGCCCTCTCTCTCTCTCTCTCTCTCCCTCTCTCTCACACACACACTTTGTATATATCCGTCCCGAGTCCTCACGTGAGGAAAATGTAAATAGGAGGCAAAAGAGTGTGTAAATAAAGTGAAGTGTTTTCTTAATTGAATTTACGATTAGATCTTGTTTCGCATCTGTCAAAAAATATTCATCTTTCTTGCACAGCTCAGATCGATAATCAGTTTACAGAAACAGTTCACAAGTTGTTCATCATTTTTTTTTTTTTGATGAATTGTTACATACATATTTCCCTCCTATTATCCCATCCAAAATCCTCTCAGCATGTCAGTATTTAATGTAGAAAGGGTCCTAATCTGATGTCCATTTGGCAATTTAGTCTTTGTCACAATATTTTACACCCGTCAAGTCGTACTATCTGTAATCTCCATGTCAAGCTCAAAACCAAGAGCTTGATTTTAAATTAAAAATTAATTTTTTTAATTATTCCACGATTTACCCACAAAACTTCGACGTTGTTCTTTCTCTTCTCTTGACATTCCCAACATTCGAAAACAATAGGCAAGTTTTTTTGTCCTTCAATTTTTCTTTATCTCTGTCTTTCAACAAAATGAATAAATGAACACAAAAGTCCTCATTCTCAGACCTCTGCATGTACTGTGATAAAATGACATATTTTTTTGGGATGCTTCTCTCTCAGCTCTTTTAGTTTCAACCCTATCCAAACTTTCTTTGGAAAATGTAGCGAGAGAGAGAGAGAGAGAGAAATGTGATTTGCGGAGCTGAGAGAGCCTGTCTAACGTGTCACCCAAGATTCATGTAGTCTTAATCAAAAACTTTACGTCTACGATTGAGTTTGCCCCGTAATTTATACTTTCCTCGCGTGCTGCCCCATCATTTATTATATGATGAGGTGAGCAAATCCCAAATCCTCATATGTCCTCCATTTCCCCTCGTTATTCATCGGATGAAAACAGGAAGAAAGATGGTCAATGGGCGAGTGAGAAAAAAAGGCTGGGAGTTCTTCTCTCTCGCCCTCTCTCTCTCTCACACACACACACACAAACTCTCACTCTCTCTCTTTCTCTCTCTTCATAGCTCAATATATTTTTTATCCATTTCCTATACAATTTCATATTTCATATTGCAACTCCCATTTACTCTTATCAAAATCCCCGGATTCCGTTTCCATTCACTCAACATACAAATTTGAAATTTCTTTAATCCGAATCCTCATGCTGTCACTGTCATTTTTCAAAGAGAGTTTGTAAAAATATAGGACGGAACTTACACTCCGGAGTCTCTATACGAAGAGTGTTTTTGTTGGGGGGAGGAACTATCTGTAAATACCTAGATATTTTTGCACATTCGCAATTCCTCACGATTCCATTTTTGCACTCCACTCATGTGAGTTAACGTACAAACTTTTTTTCCCTTTCTCTCTCTCCTCTCTCTCTCTCTCCTCTTTTCAACGCTTAGCAGATGCCCTTAAACCCAAATACTTGCTCCACGTTACTTTATTACAGAGAGACGCCGGAGAGTAGCGAGAGCGCGTAAGTGAAAGTTTTATAGCCGAATTGGGTTTTTACTTTTTACGTTGAAACCAGAGTGGAAACTTTTCTCTCTCTCTCTCTTTCCCTCGTCCCTGTGATTACCACAATATAGAAAGTCTTAACCCAAAGAACAAACAAGATGTTGTTCCTTTTTTTTTATTCCCGTGTAAATTGGATTCCGACAATAAAAATATTGACGATGAGCTCCTAAGCAGTACTATAATCTTTTTTATACTCTCGTTCAACCCATTTTTGTGGGCACACACATTTTTCTCCGGGGTTTTCCCTCACATTTTCTACCTAAATTATTTTTTCCCAAGGACGTTCAAATGAAAAAATAACAATGGCAAAAGTATGTAGAAAATTCTGTACATCTAAATAAAATATCTATAAAAATCAATTTACTTACCACAAAGAAATAAAAGATGAGAAAAGGAAGAATTGAATTGGAGTTTGGAGAGTCAATAGACGGAGGAAGAAGCCAAAGAGTTTATAACGATTCCGAGAATTTTTTTTTTCGTCTTCTTGGAATCCAAATCTACAGATATATATTTTTTATTTTTTTCTCTCTCCGTCTCACAGAAAAAAACACAAAAGAATGTGTAAAGTTACGTGTGGCTTGAAAGAGGAAACGGATCTGTAGCCAAGATCATTTTTCGCACGTTCTCACACTGAACAATGATGCGGGTGAAAGCATTGACGGGTTTTTTTTTTTGACGGCCGACTTTGTTGTTGATTTCAGTCGATATTCGAAGCAATCTTCGCAGATGTTGGACACTCTTTTCAATTCAATGTTGTTGGATTGTATTGAATCGTATTGTACATTGTACTATAGGTGTAAGCACCATTCTATTGTGGGTGAGAACTAGAGGAGTGAACGACGTTCACAAGTTGAAATGATATACTCCCCTCCTGATGATAGTTTTATGAAAATGTAGATATAGTTCACTCCTGTACTTTTGTGCCCACCGTCTCCAACAGCATCGCCTTTTTATCCTTCCTTTTCCCCCTTTTTATACTATTACTTTAAGAGTCCAACTAATAATAAGGACAAGGACACAAAACACACGAAAAAAACACAGTGCAAGAGAAAAACGTTCACACTACTATCCCTTTTTCCCCTTGCTTGTACTTGTGTGAATGTGTTGTGTAATGTAACTCAGACCGTCTTCTTTCACTTCCTTCCTCCTCAAGTCTTCAAAACAGACTGAGTGCAAGAGAGAGAGAGAGAAAAGTGCACAGTGGCAGTGGAGGAGCTGTCTGAAGGAAAGGACGAACACGGTCCGAGAGCTCTCAGACCATTTCTAAACGAAAGGAAAAGGAGCGAGAAAAAATAGAGAGAGAGAGAGGAAACACAAAGTATGTAGTAGTCACAAGCTTCACCAAGTGAATTATAAATTGGACGCCAATAGAAGCGACTTTACTACATGAGAATTCACAAATATCTTTGTAAAGGATTTCGTGGACCGCCATTCCATAACAAGGCCCAGACCAAACGAAAAAAAAATACGACACATACAAATCTACACATTCTACACGCACTTCATCCAGTTGTACATACTTTTGGTATGTACAACTATCCATTCAAAATCCTGGGATGAATATGCTTTTTCTCTTCTTTTGCTCTGTACCTCTGTGGGATTTGTAGTGAATGAGAGTACTGGAATCCTCTCCAGGTCTCCAGTTCTGTATAGTTCTAGTTTTTGGTTTGAAGATTTGCGATCGAAGAACGAACAAACTGTACCTACTGCAACAACACATAGAAAATGTACCATCAATTTGATGATATTAGAAAGGAAAGGAACCAGAGTGGAGTCAGAGAGCCACAGTTGAGTGTAAGTAAGCTGTGAGCTGAAAAGTACGTGTGTAGCCTACTGTCTACTGTGTGGGAGTCTACGCCAAATACACCAAATACATCATTGTGCTCACCATTCAACATAGATTGATGGTTGTATGAAAGCACCACAGACCATATTTTTAAAATTTCATTCTTTTCCTCCGTCTGTTGGTTGGATCAGCGAATGTTGCCTGGATGATGAGGAATATGCACATACACACACACACACACACACACATGTCCATCTCTCCACGTCTCTTCATAACTATCGTACATTAAATACCTACGTATAAAACACCCAGAACAACCGATTCCATTGAGAAAGTGAATTCTGCGGTGAATAAGAAAAATAAGTAGAAGGGGAAAAAAATCTATAAAAACGTACACTTTTTTTCCGTTTTTCTTTGGATTATCTCTATAGTTTTAAGTCTTTGTGCACTTCTCGTCTCCATCAATAAAAAAGAAACAAATTGAAAAGTAATAGATAGTATATGAGAGTAAAAAAAGCAACAGCCGATTCTGATGTTGCCCTGAATAACACTAATCGTCTATGTAAGTACTCACAACTTGAGTTTATTCAAAAATGCATGTGTATACAGTATTTACTATGCATATGAAATGAAGATATGACCATAAAGTATATAAACATGACCACCAAGGACGCTAGACAAATATTTTTTACATAAAACAAACGTACGCACAGACACACATAAATGAAAGAAATGCACAGTGAAGAGATCAAGGAAAGTGATAAACAGAAGGATTGCATGGAAAAAATAAGGTGTAAAGAGCTTTGATCATATCACGAGTGCACTGTGTTTCACTCGAATGCTTGATGTCGAGACATGCAGATGCAGATGCAGAGGAGAGTCAAGAGTAAAGTTCCATTTCTATAGGTACAATTAGGTGTATGTATACCTACATGCAACATGTGGACTGTGGACAGTGCACACACAGACAAAGGCTCCAAACTAAACATGTTGGGATATTTTGTGGGTGCCAAGGAAAACCAAAAGGATTGTCAATACTCAAATAAACTGACGATGAGCACAGCAAACAACAGGATAAAGACAAACAAAAACGAATGACAAGGTTAAACTCGTGAAAACAAAAACTTGAGAGCAATTTATTCCCTGGATATCTTCTCAAATTTCTTTGAATAGTTCAGAGTTGAGACAGACCAGCAGAGCAGAGTGATGTAAAATACTTCCTCAGGTGACACACACACACACACACAGATGAAGTCAACAAGAATTTTTACTTTTAGTTTATACATATCCGTCCAAAGTTGGGGTTCCTTGACATGTGCTCACATCTCTTATGGAGAGTATTGATTTGTAATATCATGTTGACGATGACTATATATGCTCTCAATATACTTTTCCCCCATTTGACAGTTAAATTGATTCATGTAATTAAACGTGGTTGAGTTTTTTTTTTATCATAATAGACTTTTGGTGTAGTGATTACAGATATGATTGGATTGTTGTCATAATATAGAATAAATATAGAGTTCTTTGGAAAAGGGAATTGACAAACACTATAAACAAATAAGAGATACTCGAGTATAAGAGTGAAGAGAGCTATTGACAAGTAGGTTATTATTATTGGTAATTAAATTGGATGTACTCGTGTTATTTGTATGTATGTGTGTTTTGTTTGTTTGTTTTTGTACATAGTTTGAGGCCAATTGCTTTTACAGTTGGACCATTCAATCATCTACAATTTGAGTTCTTATACAGTTCCAGCCAGCAGCAGAGTATCCAATCCAATCCACAATTCACACACAATTCACCTTGAGCTTTCCAAAGGAGGAAATTTCATTTTGTTTGCAGTGCGTGTGAGTGTTGAGTGTGCATGTATTTTGTTTTTTACCATGTTAACCTAATTTTGTAGCACTCGTCGTGTTTTATGGGTTTGGAATTTGCAAAATGAAATTCAATCTGTTCTAGTGAGAGTTCAGGAGGAGTGAGCGTCGAAAATCAAGGCACGTTTAGACTTCAACCTCATCATCATCATCAGCAGCATCAGCATCACAGCATCATCGTCATCATCATGAGTAGTGAATTTGTGTGTGAATGTAGAGAGTAATCGTAAATACATGTTATAATATGATAATGATTATTATTATTATGACAGTTAAGTTATGAGGATGTGCGAAAGCGCGTAGATCATCTACATTTTGTTTTGATTTGTGATCGTTTCCACGTGTGTTCCTTTTACTCGTTCCTTCGTATGTTTTATTCGTGTGTATGATGAATTGTCAGAATAGTAATGACTACGCATATACATAGTTTACATACACAATACACTCACATACACACACACACTCTTGTAATGTTGTAAGAGCTATCAAGTAGCGGTCAATGTCAGTTTTTGACACATGCCCAAGCACTCCCCACACTCTAATGGACCGACCGTCTGTTGGAATTCACAAATCTCTATCTCTCTCTCTCTCTTGTTTTCTCTGATCACAACTTGATAGTCCACTAATCTAACTTGAACGTTAAAAGCTCGTCCGCTGAATACTCGAGTAAAACAAACAACAAGCAAAAATATTTAAACAGCTGTCTTTCAATCATTCCATGCTTCTTCTTTTTTTTGCCACGTTCTCTTTCACAATACACAAAGAAAAATATGCTCAGGTACATATATTTACCAGCACTTTACTTCGAGTTCGAACTGTATTTACATTGAATTCATCCAAATATCAACTATTAATATGAGTCTAAATGCAATGAAAAAAATAATAAAATGAAATTTCAAAGATGTTTTTCGACTTGCAATCTCTCTACCAATTCAAGAGACGAGGAAATGCAGTTAAGGTTCGAATCTATAACTGTATAGTTAAGGTCGTCCTATTAATGGACACTTTTGGTATACATTGTAAATGGTAAATACGGTAATATCAATAAATAATTTGGTTGACAAGGAAAATGCATAAAAATAAAATGGATTCTCAAGGGATTTGACAGTAGTTTCAAAATCCTCGCATTAATTTTTTTATATTCATCTCATCTGTTATTTATTATGGCTCAATTTTTCAAGGCACAAGAGAGATTCAATCAACTCCTGTCACTGTCACACCACTTTTTGTATTTTATTATGACAAAAAATCCCTGTTCTTTATGGATATACAGTGTTAAAACATTAAGATTTTGTATTTAAAATGCAATTAACCTTGTACACATTTCCAAATGTCATGTACTCATGTACAGAGATTTATTTCAAGCTGAAACGCAAGTGAGGGAATGTTGTAGTACAAATGGAATGGAGATTTGAGAGAGACATGTGGGGGGAGTGGGGGAGAGAAATGGAGAGTAGGTAATTTATGATGGTCACAGGAAATAGGAGTGTGTACATATTGTCATTTTGGTATTAAATCCTAATTTCCTCTTTAATCTTGTGACCACAACCTCATGTAACTGCAGGGAATGACTCGAATGACGCGAACCCACAGTACAGCAGCGGAGCGAGAATTGTGAAACTTATAGTCTGTGGAGCCTGTACGTTTATAGCTCATTTCGCTTCAATGGCAAACTATTTTTCAGTGGAATTCGAATTTCTGTAGGGAGAAAGGGATTCAGATTCAGAGCAGTGTTCAAACTACACACAAATACTTACACATGTAGACTTACGATACGCACACATAGGAGTGTGTGGGAGTATTAGAGAGAGGACTACAAACAGTACAAACTATCAAAATGAATAATAAAACTTTGGTAGTCTCGTCACATTTTATTATAGAATCTTGTTTAAAGTGAATGGAATTGCCCAATAAGAGTTCATAACTTCCGTCTCTTCTTCTTCTCTCGCCTCTGGGTTATTATAGCACTTTAGCTTCCTTTCTTCAATTACATATTACACCTGTGCTGTATACACAATCTACATCCGTATTTTTTATACAAAAAGCTGGCATATCGCTCTGTTGATGTGAGTAGTAAAAGCCAGAGTTATACAAGGACTAATTTCATTTTCAAATTCTAAACGTCGCCATTATTTTTTCTTAATTGCTCTCTCTTTCTCTCTCTCCGCCTCCTTCTCAGCCTTTTAAGTAGTTGAAAACTTTATTGGATAATAAAATGTCATGACTCAAGCCTTCCCCATAGAAATGTTCATCTTCTCTCAACTTTTAACTCAGCAACTCTCAATTATCGTAAGAATAGGAAATTAAGAATCCGCAATGAAATGTACACTTAATGAATGTAAACAAAATTTTGGTTCGGGTGCAAAAAAATCTTTAGCTAAATCAATACCTGAAAACATCCACAATACTTGCAAAAATTAGATAGATTAGAGCGATTTGAAGCTCGCCATTGGGATTTCATACCGTTTTTTTAAAGATGGTGTAAGCTTTGGATTTTAAGATTAGTGTTCGCTGAGTGCTTGAGAATTGTATTAAAATAATCAAATTGTATATACAAAGGCTGATTTTCCTATGATAAAATGTAGGAATACTGTGCATAATTGTTATTAATTCTTAAATAATTTATAAAATCTTTGGATTGGCTATAGCATATCTAGGATTAAATTTGGCATGAGAGCTGGCCGCATCTAATATTTCTCAAAATGAAGTGATTTGCATGCAAATCCAAGAGTTAAGACACGAATAAACCAATCCCTAAAATTATTTATTCATCATTTTGACTGATGACCATCTTGCGAGCCTTTTGAGACGTCTAATCTAGGCAGATAAGATGTTAACTAAAATTTATTGAATCTGCCACATTGAACGGAGGTACTGAAAATTGTGTTTTATGTTCTAGGATGTTATATACTCTGACTTTTCCAAGCATTCTCGCTATAGATTTTCTATACATTTTACTAAATTTTGTGTTTGTCTGTGTTTTTGTGCATCGCGTCGAGTAGAGGAATCTCATGGTGTTTTGCGAAAAGATTAACATCGCAAAATGTCGAGAGAGAAATATATACATATACATATACATATTGTAAATACCTATGGAAAAAAGTCGTGGCTGATGAATTGTTTTTAGTTTTTGCATACAATAGACCCACCAAACTCTCATATCAGATCATGCAAGATAGTTTTAATGTGTACAAAAAGTTCAAGTTTCAAACTAAGATTTAATGAGCTCTTAGATATTTGCTTCGTCAAGAAATGTAAAACCTTTTCACAATCCCGACGAATTTACATTTAATTATTCAAAAGAAAAAATCCAATTAAAATAATAATAATATTCAATCATAAAGGAAAAATACATGTGCGACACAAAAAATGAATGCGAAGAAAATGCAATGGACTCCAAGAAATGGATCTCACATTACAGGATCTAGATTATTTCAAAACTTTAAATATCCGTTCAAACTACTCATAAATGCGAGGATGCACCACATAGAATCATTCTCAACTTTGAATGCATTATCACGACCGAGTCAAAAGATTATACTTAAATTTTAGTGTTAATAAAAAAAATGAGCCCTTCACACATTTGCATAAATAATGGTAGTCAGCTCATCAACATGAAAGGCATAATAGTGAATGCACATTTCAGAATTTCAGTGCTCACTTACCCCAAAATATATTAATATACGATATTCTCTAGTTTTAATCCAAACTTAATGGTCATAATAATGACTGTGATATGGTGAAAGTGAACACATTCATTCAGCCATGTGCTATTCACCCCATACACAGCATTGTTGTCGCCGTAGAAAACTGACGGGTACTCTCTCGGTCTTCAGTGGTAAGTTGGAAATTTACACGGACGAACTAACGGACTTGTCAAGTCTTTAGGAAACTGTGAGCCAGTGTTTGTATGTTCGAGCCTCGAACATACAAACACTGGCTGACAGTTTCCTAAAGACTTTACAAGTCCGTTAGTTCGTCCGTGGGAAATGTATGTGACGGACTGAGCTTAATCTTAATTAGCACTACGATATGTAGCTCGAGCCCCAACTCTGTTTTAGACTCCCACCCTTTATCATAATGATGTATAGCGAACGAATAAAATGATTAGAAAAGGAGTTCCTAGTCCTGGAAACCAGAATTCTCATTTTCCCCATGTCGTGCACCCTTATTTTCCTATGAATAAAAAATAATTCAATCAGCTTTTATGCAGTCAAATCCAATATCCTCATGTCAATCGCTCCTTTTCTATATACAATTCTACAAATTATTCTAATGGACGACAACATGCAAACCTATCAATCTCATGAAAGTTTCCGCATTCTGATTCTTCTAAGCTCACTCACGTCACTCAAACATTATTTGACTGCGGTCGAGTGTATCAGGATTTGAGGATTCCAATTTACAAATTTATCGAATAGTCGCATCGCGTCGTCTTTTCGTACCCATTCCTATTTTAATAATAACCACAGACAAGAAACACATGAAGTGGACGATAATTACATGATAAAAGAATTAACTACTCTGCAATCAACGTTAATGATAAACATGGAAGAGAAAGCAAATGTAAAAAATGAGGTACTTTTCGTACGTTTAAACACCTGAAAACGTGTAATTGTACTGTAATTAAAATTAATTAAGAGTCGAGCGATGAGATAAGTGCATACACTCATACTTTATTTCCCATTTTCCAATTTTTCATTGCTTTGAGTGTCTTTTGACATGAATTTGGATTTTTGATTGTTATTTCGTATGGAAGAATTTAATTTAATCACTTTGTTCTTTCACCACTCTTTCGTTTTACGAAATTGGAAAACTTGGCCAGGTTTAAGAATGATACAACACTGATGAAAAATGTTCATTGACAACTTGTACATGTACAAATAAAAGGTCACAGTAGGATCTATATATTTTAACAATGATGTGTTGTTTGTAATGAAGGTTAAGAGTTATGTAAATCATTTACTGTTATCTATACTCATGCGCTAGGACAAATATGTCATAAATTAATTTAGATATTGTGAGCACAAGTATACGTCCGTATACTGTTGAAACATACTTGGATGCGGAAATTCAAGCATACCGATACGATGGAAATGAAAGAGTTTTTTGTACTCAATAAATCATAGTAAATCATGTACAAGCTGAAAGAATGAGCCTATTTTTTTATCTCAATGAAATATCTGTATCATTTATTATTAGGATTAATTGAGAAAAATGTTAAAGTAGGATTACAAGAAATCATAAACTCAACTTGGAAGTGCAATTCAGAGACACATTGAACAATCTTTCACAGTATCGTAAATATCCATACAGGACTTCCTGTCCACCATGAAACAAAATATTGGATAAAGAAGGGGTTCCTATCAGTATAATGAATCGTTACAATTGTTAATTATGAAGAATGACTATGAACGAACGCTCAAGTTACATGAAGACAAAGTATCGCTATCGCTCTTGAAAATATTTTACTCTAAATTTTGTGTTTGTGTTTGTGTATACTATTCTGTGTGCGATTTCGAGGCTACACAAGTGCCGTTTTAGTATTTGCCCAGTGCGTTGAACATGACATTTACAATTCAGTTAATTAATTCTATTGTGTTTATATCTTATTCAGAGGAAATAATGGATTTTAAAACTGTACCTACAGATACTTAAAAATATATCTTGTTTTTGAATATACCGATCTACTACATACTACATTCTTATCTGCAATAAGAAATATAACTTACTCATGAATTTTAGTTTAGGTTCTCTGAATTCGTAGCGATACCTCGAAAAGTTTGTGACTGAGACAAACTTGTCTCTGTATGTCTGTACATAATTGTAAAAGTTTTAGTCTTCCATGTAATTGTAGGATTTTGTTGGAAATAGATATACATGTGTATCTGTAGAGTAAGATAAAATTTATTCCAAGTAAATGTAATTTGCACATTGGGTAGCATTTGGATTTGGACTATTTGGATACATATCCAACGTAATATATTTAAATAGTTTTTTGTTTCCATTGCATTGTCCTAAATGAGGATATAATAGTCCAGCCACCCTGGAACACAATATCACAAAATAATTCGGCCTTTTCTATGTAGTAGTGGAGCAAATGAAAGAATATTCGTACTATGCAGCTCCTCTCATCCTCCTCTTAAGAGCGACAACGTGAAAGGCTCTTAGGAAATCGAGTTACAAGTACTTGTGTGTGTCGAAGTTTTTCGAGTCGACCATCCCATGGAATATAGGAAAAAAGTTTTCAGTTCGCCACGTTTTTTTATTTCGTAAAAGCTGGATTTCTTGAGAGTTTGAGAGGCTCCTATGTATGTACGTACTTGAGTGTACAAGCGGACGCGACCCTGACTCACATTTGCACTGATAAATAATGTGTTGGATTTAGAATTAGAGAATGCATCACGCGGGCATGATTCTTTCACATCTTTCTCTCTCTGTATACCAACTGCTTTTCCTTAATGAAGGATTGATTGATTGTTCGATACAACATAAATAAGCCAAACACATACAAATGGAATTTTAATGGTAATATCTATGAGACTGGCAAGTTTTTGGCACAGATTCACGCTTACGTAAAGTAAAAAAAACTTTTGCAAATGCTGAAGCGTGCACCATACTATATGCATAGATACATATCTTAATTTGTATTTTGTGAATAAAACAAAAAACGACGAATTCCTAAATCAGGTTAGAAGCTCAAAAGCTTAAAAGTTTCTAGTATTTCGAGACAGTTACATTTATTCATCATCAACAAATACTTTCAGTAATTCTTAATGGAGGAAACGTTAAATCATAAGTATGTGACGCAAGAAAAATAACTTTACAGGATTTTCTCTCTATTAAGTACATAAGAGGAGAGCAGAGAGAAAGCTACAATTTACGCAGGGTTTGAGTTAACCGATAAGATTTTTATGACGTGCGAGAATTACAAAATACTGAATAGAAAGCCAAAGCTATAGTCAGTGATGTGTGAAATGGAAAATATGACGTCTGAAACCTAGAATCAATAAGATTTATTTCACTATATATTGAATTATCGCTAGGAATTCGGATTTTGTGTAGTTATATACTGGAATGTACTTATTTTTGGAAAAACGATGATGATTAAAGAACCTTGAACTATAACATGAGTTGCAAGTAGGATATTAAACTGAAACAACTGCTCACTTTTATGATAATCCTGTAAAAAAAAACCCAGTCTCCAATTTTAAAATGTACAGACTCCACGATCATGATGAAATAATGTAGTGGTTAAGCAAAACTGAGAATATGTCTCGACAGCAATTTCATTATTTATTTCATTCGTAATGTTTTTCCTTCTAGATTTTTATTGCGAACGCATCCATTCTACTATTCTATAATAATAATTCCTGTTGCTGTTTATAATAGAGTAGTTAGTCAACATAACATTTATATCTTATTGTACCTATATATTTAATATTGTTATATAGAAATAAATCATAAAAAGCTGCATTTCATTACAGTTCATCAACAAACGTTGTTTTGCCATTTCAATGGATATTTTTAACTTAAAACAAGATTCATGTAAAATGCCATGTACAATGGCAATTAAATAATATGATGAGGTAAAATGCATAACATAGTTTTTCTTATATAGATTTTCATAATATGGGAGCTTCCGCTTTAAAAGTAAACAAGTGGTGAAACATTTGAAGAGATATTTGAATTCGAAGATTTTTTCAAAATTCCGTATTCCATTGCATACATACGATATGAATGTACAAAAAAGTTTTTTTCACCACTTGGCTAGTTTTCTCGCGGACAGCTCCCATATGTAATAACTTCATACATTCTCATATCATAGTTAATATGTATAGCAGATTTCACTCGCAGCACTTGCACAATTTCATCATTTTATACAAACTCTTTATGATTTCAATTACATAAATAATTAAGTATTTGTATAATTTTTCTTGATGACACCAACATATAGCTATGTACCTATATAGTAGGGATTCTCAATAAAGCTTCAATTGATATATTTTATATCATCATTTCCTTTCTACTATATTTCAGCTACATGTAATGTTAATTTTCAAAAAAATAATGCTGAGTATAGATATAAGTAAGCACTATGTTCATTTACCAATAGATACAGTTTATACGATGTATTTGAATAAGCTAATGAATGTCCAGAATTATCGTTAGTGTGTTTAACATAGTGAACAAAGTATGACGTATGCAATGATAATATATTTTTTATAGTGCATTCATATAATAAAAGTTAATAAAAAAAACTTTTGTCGTCTGTATTCAAGCAAACTGTCTTACTAATAATACCCCCCTCATTCTCATTTTCTTTGCTGCTTTGGTAAAAAAGTGTAATAAAAAAGTGAAATATTAATCTAGGCTTCAATCGGCATCTTAATTCTAATGAACTTTTATCGTTGAAACGAACAAAAAGTCCTTTCACAATACCAGGAACGATAATGGCTTTGCGTCCTCTTCCTCTTCCCATCATCTTGTCATTATTGTTATATAGAGAGAATCATTCATGTTTTTTTATTTATTTAAATTTAAAATAAAAAACAAAAATTATATCGTACGTCAGTTACGAAAACCTATCAACTTAGATTATTTAAGTATATTCCTATATCTTGCATCTTATAGCTGCTCATAAAATAAGAAAACTAAAACAAGTTGAGGATGAAATACTCTTAAAATAATGTATACATCTCCTATACACTGGAGAATTTCAACTCATACACATGAGAACTATTGTTCCTGGGAAAGAGCGGCCGAAAATCAACTGGATAACAATGAACGGCTTGATGGTTACAAAGGAAAGGGCAGGAAATGGCATGGAGTGAGAACTGACCAACTATACATTAACGACTATGTAATTAATTAACTACAAATTCGACATCACCGTCCATGATATTAATCTAACAATGACGGATTGCGGAATGTCTTTTTTAAATAATATTATAGTAAATTACAAACACCAAATTAATGAATTTAATCATCATAAACATCACCCAGTAAATATACTATGTTGAAACAGCTATTCCTTGTTCAATACCCAAGGACTGTTGAACTTTAAAATACAGCCTAAAAAATCAATTTAATTATTATCTCCACTTTTTACAGACTGTGCAGAATTAATTCTAGAAGACAAATTACAGAGATGAGGATTCATAGATTTTTTTTAATTTATCAACTTCATCTGGGAAGTTTTCCTCAACAATATTTTACTTTTGTTTTAAGGCAATAATCACTGTTCAATCTTATTCGCACAATATGTATTTAGCTAACCTTTTTTAAATCCTTTTACGCATTTATAATTTTTGAATAATCTACAATCAATTCGACATACTTTTTCTTTGTTTTTTTAAAGATTTTACAGTTATTTCATAGTCATCGTATATGCAAGGTTGATTGTTTAGCTCGTAATATAAGTAACTATTCCGTATCTATTTATACATTCGTACAATACTCATTTACTTAACGGTTAGTCAGTTACTATATTATTATTAACGATTTGAAATTTCTGGTCTTCGCCCTTATGTACAGGTAGGTAGATATATATCTGTGTATACAGTTTTAAATCGTCTTTGATCAATGTACTCATAGAGTCATGATAGTAATTTGCACAACCTTGCTTTGCATACTTGCTACACCATAATCATATAATTAACACGTATACAGCCTATGCATTATATGACAGGAATCAATAATTAATTGTTACTCAATTCATCAGCGATAATAACCAACTACATTCGTTCGTACACTACTGTTACATACTTTTGTATATTGTATCGTGTTGCTTTTGTATAGGAAACAATAAGTTTTTAGCAAAATTCACAACAAGTCAAACTACATTTACAAGTACCTTACGAAATTTCATTTGAGAATTAAATTTATACCGTTATAAGTTGAGCTTATTTTGATTCCGTTATAATAAATTCTATTCCTACTTTAATGTAAAATTGTTTTGCTCGGATAGAAAAAATGAATATATAGCAATAGTACATCTATATCAAAGTTATAGTAGAATTTTTTTTTGTAATTAATTAATCATGCGCCAGTATAAAACATTCAGACTATTATATTAAATTGTTTCCCTCGAATTGATTAGCTTGGCTAAGCTTGGATTTCTTGATAAATCTTTTTAAATTTTAAACGACCGAGCTGCTACATTGTTTTTAACTAATATATCGATGCAAATTTGTTAATACTTAAACCTTGTTTCCTTTTTAAAAAAGGTAAAGAATAATAGAAATTGAAACTACATACATATATGCTTGAGTACTCTTAATTATAAACAACTACCTATTATCATTTCATACATGAATAAATGAAACTTATCTACAAGATTTCCATTCCGGAGCTAATTACTTAATTTTTTATACCTTCTTACAGCTATGCAACCGTTAAGTATCAGAAGTCAAATTCCAATATATACATATATATCATATAGATAATTAAGTATTACTCTATGAAAAGCTGTACATAATGTTAAGCTGTAACAGTATTTTTCCCTATTGCTTTTAGTTTCTCTAAATCTCTTAATTTTTTTAAGCCTTGTAATTTGAGTCCATGTGAATATATTACAATATATTATATTTATATATTATATAAAACGTTGTTTTGTTGAAATAATATTCAAAACGTCACCATATTGCTAGGCAGATACAAGAAATGGTGTGTCTAGCTTACAAAGCATATGTAGATGAATTCAAATAGTTTCTTTGCTTAAGGTAACAACTGCTTAACATTTAAATTAGGGATAGCTACTATAGTTGATTCACATAAACTGAGACGAAAAACCCACTAGTCTAAAAAAACCACGATGAAGAATAACGAGAAACAAAAAACAAATAAAATGAATGGACACAAGTGAGATGCCTCGGAGGTACAAGTTAAATTTTGCAGCAGCTACAATTTTGTTATCAGATGAAGAAAAGCTGTTATTGAGTTGTCTGTTGCTGAATTTCTATTTTTTCTACAGTCACTGAAAATTAAAGAAAATAGATGGGCAATGTTATTTAGTACATATCCCGAATTTTTTTGATTTTGTATGTATTGTATAATTACTAGCAATAAGTTATCTCTATTCCGAATAAATCATCTAAAAATATAAGCTATAAATGAACTCACTTTCAGGGTTCATCGCTGCTGCCTCTTGAATTGCTTCAGCAAGTGCTTTATCGTGATCTATCGGATCACCATCCGATTGAATGGTAATCTTTTGCTCTACTCTCGTCTCCACAACACCATCCTTTTCCGTTTTGTACTATAAGCATGTTAAAAAAAATAATAATAAAAGTATGTTGAAAGTTGTGACTTCAAACTCTACACAAATAGCAAAAGGTTTTTGAAATTATTTTTCTCTCTCCACGAAATGATAATTTCTAACGTACCGTCACTGTTTCCACTGTTCTGACCTTGGAGGATACTGTTTGTGAACTTATTACTTCTCCGCTGGAAAAACAAAGATTAGAATGTAATAAGTAAATGGTACTTATTTTGTCAGTAAATATCAGTGTGGTGTGATCAGTGTATTTGCATGATGAGTCCTTACCTAGCCACGTAACTGCCATCGTCAGATTGGCAAGTAACCTAAAAAATATTGGGATTTTAAACAAATGTATGAATTAAGTACGAGTGTTTATTTAGAATTACATCGTTAGTTACAAATTAACAGGACGGACATAGACGACCAATTCAAATAATGCGGGACAATGATAATAATTATTATCGTGTTTTGCATGCAATTTCTTAATAACTCTGAACAACAGAATTCCAAGTCCATTACTCGTGTTTATCTTATATATTAATATCATTTTTTAGTGATAAATATACCTTTCGAGTTTCAGTTTGTACAACAGGTACATTGTGAGTCGTAGTAGCTGGAGTCTGAGCACTGGGTATCAATGTTGATGGGTCATATTTGACACTTTCGGTTTTCACAATAGGCGGTTCGTTGCTAATGTTCGAGGCCACACCCTACATGCGACAATATTAATGTTATACCACAATTAACTGTTTAGTTTAGACATTTTGATTAGAAAGCTCCGTGGACATTACATACTATAAAAAACGAAAATTTACACACGCCTGTGTTGGCTATTTCTACTCGTTATTTGTATTTACGAGTTACAATACATAGAGTTCCCTTCCCTTTAAAAATAGCATTTTATCTAATGTCTTTACAGCGTGCTACGGACTACGAGAATTGAGTAATAATAATTTTGCAACCAAGACCATTATTTTAAACATTAAAGGAAATTAAAAAGAAAGTAAGGGAAAAAAAGAAAGCATTTTTTTTACCGCTGCGAGTCTGTCACCAAAGGGGTCGATTGATGTGCCAGCAGAATCTACGCGAGAACGACGACTACTTTCAGCAACAGATTTCTGCATGCAAATGTGCGAGATTTAAAGACTACAATTAATAATACATACTAATCTTGTATTAATCTCTTAATTTTATAAGCATTATGTAATTCCAATGCAACAGAATTATAGTGCATATTATATCTACATTTTGTTGTGCTTTCTCTATTTTAAAAAAGGTTCTAGATAAAAAGATCTCTTGATTTCATAAATAATAATTAGTTCAAAGGGGTATACGTGTATTCTTTTACTAGTAGGTAGAAGTGAGCGAGGAAATTATTTACATATGGGCATGCAGTAATAAAAATGAATGAATGAATAAATAGCGTTTTCTATTATTACAAATAAATAAATCTTATAGCCAATACTCAACTCACTCTGTGAGTTTTACGTGCAAAATGAGAAACATGAACATATTTTTTATGAAGCTGCTTTCACTGCATACAACATGAACTTTCACCTTTCACTAATAAAGTAACTTACAGGTTGGTCGGTTGTGAGAACGGTGGCCGTTGCTCTCATTTCTTGTGTCACTACAGTTTGTTCTGTTAGGTAATAAAAAAATGGTTGAAATTCTACAAAAGTTTTATTTGTACCTATATCAGTATAGTACTTTTTACTTCTTCATAGAAGTTCTCATGTGAAAGCACACCAGGTATACTACCAGATTATAATATAAGTAACTACGAAAAAGTACATTATGCAAAAGAAATAACTTACGTGTTCCGCTCACGGTATGGGTAAACTTCCTTTCTTCAATCTACAGATCAAAATAAAATTAAAATGTATTTATTTTTTTTGGTTACATAATGAGGTCATGCTCAAAATAGCTATCAATTGCATGACATGAGCTATCAGAAAATATCAATTTGGTTTCGTTCGACCACGAGTTAACTTGTGTCATGAATACTGACCTGGCTAGTCGTTGCATTCTTTTCTTTGTTTTCAACTGACGTTGCCATTCGTGTAGTCACTTGAGTAGCTTTCATGTGGGGTGTGCTACTAGTGTCCATTTCTTGAGCATCCGCCTAAAAATGAATATATACTTATTATAATTGAAATCGTCCATTCTCATGTTCGTATAATAAATAATAATAGTTAATACTCTGAAAAGAAACCCATTTCCCATATTGAAGAGCAAGTATTTAGTATTATTAAATCATGAGACAGACATAGAGGTAAAATTACCAGAAAATGTTCTTATTTCTTATGAATGCAGAGAGACAATTGATGCATATTATTTATCCATTCATTAGGAAATGTGAATGAATCATTAAAAAAACAAGACATGTACAGCAGTATTTTAAGGGTTACGAAAAAATTCAAGCTTTTATATCATGCAATGGTAATATTTTGTTGTTACCACTACATACTTAAATACAACTGATTGTGTGTACTACAAAAAAAGCAACAATTTCATGACAAATGCAAAAAAATCTACCTCATTTCTGGTTGAGGACATTGTGATCATACCAGTTCCACCTGGAGTTAAATCCTGAATTTTTTCATGTACATCTTGACGGATACCATCCGAATTTTTAACAACAGTGTTTTTAGTAGTTGTGTAGATAATTTTGGGTGTAGTTGAGCTTGAATTTAATCCATCATCTACTCCACTTTTCTTTTTCCCTGACCGACCTGATTTTACTCTTTGAAGGTTTAATTCGTCTGTTGATGGTACTTTATTTTCACTGTACTCTTCTGTTGATGAGCTATGGAAGCTATCCTCAGAGTCGTCAGATGAACTTTCACTTTCGGAATCTTCTTCCCGTGGTCTTTTATGCCCTAAAGATGAATCCCCTGACTGGTCAGGAGAAATAAGTTGAGAATTCAATGTTCCAGCATGAGTTATCATGGATTCTGATTGTGCAAATGTTCGCATTGGAGTATTGTAATTAAAAGTTGAACTCTTGTTTCCCTTGTCCAATGCTTTATTTACAGGGGTAGAAGTAGAGAGCGGTTGTGGAGTAGTAGAAAAGATATGGCGGTTTTGAATATTTAGGTTTTCCTGACCTGTCCCCGTTGGAGATATTGGTTTATTCAAGAAGCTCGTTGTGTAGCCTGGCTGGGAAAATATTGATGGCGAACCTTTCCCATCATTTGTTTTGACAACTTCTACAGGCCTAACCCCAAGAGGGGAACTTGTACTAGTAGATCCAGTGCTCGTTGCACTCCATGGACGTGGAGCATAGAAACTTGGGGAAGGTGTTCGTACTTGTTCGGAAATCCGTCCTGTAATCAATTTGTTTTCATTACTAAATGATTGGGCATCAAATCCTTTATCCTTTTCAGGGGTGGTGATGGGTAATCCAACACCAGAGGGTGATCTTGTACTCTGAAATACAACATTTGTGGACATATCTCCTCCTCCGCCACTACCTTGAGATAAAACTCGTTCTTGTAGAACCTGTTTCCGTTTCTCCGCACTCTCTACTACTTTATCAGCATCCCCTGGAGCATAATTGAATGCTAATCCTCTTGCTTTCACTGACTTTCTTTGTCCTGGTGATTTGTCGTATGCTTCTGTTGAGCTCGACATACCGGAACCAGATATAGACTCGCTTCCAGTCCCAGAATTATCTTTTCCTTCATAAGTGAAAGCTCCAACAAGCTCAGGTGCTTTTTTGGTTCGACGAGGATCATCCACGGACCGTTCTTCATAAATGTATTCTTTAGTATATCCAAAGTTCTTGGGTGTTGATGTTTGATCGGGTGAAGAACTTGAAAGGGGGCTAGGTGATCTTTCAGTCGATGTAGGTGATTTTTGTTCTTCAATTGAACTATTTGTTCGACTATTTCGATTGCTTGACTTACCCCGAAAGAAGCCACTTGAAAAAAAGCCGGACTCGGACTCATTTTTACGTCCCTAGTTGTCGCCAAAATCAATAACGATCAACAGAAAAAAAAGAAACAACCGTGCAAAATAATATTAACTTTTAACATTCAAATTTTTTAAGCCATACAAGGGTTATAGTTCTCAAAAAAAAAACAAATCAAAAGTGGTTCAAGAGTACATCAAGAGTACAAACGATAGCAATGTAAAAATATTCATTAAAAACAATTTTTACCACCATAGATATCGCATCACAACGGTCAAATGGAGTGTAAAAAAATTATCCACAATTTTACCCAGTGAGATAAAATACATGCATTAGGGGAAAGTAAAATACTGACCTTCTTTTTGGAAGGAGACATTTGATCACCCGATCCATTGAGCTCAACAGACCCATTTTCTATCTCCGGTTCTTTCTCTTTTTCCTTCAATTTTTCTTTCTTCTTTTTATCCTTTTCTTTTGAAAAGAGAGGCGGAAGTACGGCAACTCCTCCGATCGGTTTCTGCAAATTAAATGTAAACATAAATTACACATGTATTCATGTTGGGATATATATTATGAACTAAGTCGTTTGAAAGGTATTGAAAGGTATTAAAGTGGTTGTCTGAGTCAAGAATAAACATAATTACATTGTGTATTTTTAGAATCTATTACAAGTTTTGCAATAGAATACGGATATTGTTTTAGCTGACTGAGACGACCATTATAATAATGTAATAGATGATAAAGTAGTCTAATAGAGGTAAATGAGTTATTCAATTAAAAAAAAAAACAATAAAACTTTCATGCTTGCATTTTGCTTAAATATATGACATTTGTTTGTAGAGAGGACTTTTTTGAGGGATGAGCAAAATATTAGATAACGATACAAGCTGGAAGCAAAACTAAAAACCCAAAGCAAACTACAAATAAAAACTAAATGTATATAATCAGATGAAGATGAGTTCACGAGACGAGTGGCACCACGAGACATTGGACGAGATCACTTTGCTGTCGTTGTAAAGCGTTTTCGGAAAATACCTTCAAAAAATATTCCGTGGTTTCGACACAAACCGAACGAACGTTGCGAGAGCGAAAAGCTAGATACGTCTGAGAATCCGTCTTTTCTAGAGAGCTACTGAGAAAAGCAGGGGAGGAACAGGCGAGGTCTGGCATAGACTGTACCTTCGCCCGTACTTGCTTGACTTTGATTCCCTTCGACTTCATTATTTCCTTGTTGGGTGATTCGGTCTTGGTCTCGGTCTCATAAGAGCCTTCATCCGAACTACTGCTTGACTCTCCATCCATGACTGTGCCATACCGTCTCAACTATATACATATATTTATTTGTAATACATTGTAGCCCAAAGCCCAGTTCTTTCACTTCAAATCCTTTTCCCATCTAACAACATTTGGTTCAAATTATTATTACAATATTTTTATAAATGAAAAATATTAAGATGAGAAACGGTCACAAACCGTCAACATCTAACATCAACTACATTTTTACGATTAACATACTGCCATGAAGGCATGTAGGGTAAATTAATGTCCTGCCTACAATATTCATTATATTCTAGAAACATTAGTACACGGATTTCCTATTATAAAAAGCAGATTTTTTTAAGTTTAAACATTGAAACATTCAAAACATTTCCAATCACATCATTTTAAAATGTTATAGGGAAGGACTAGAGGATGAATATAGTATTTCATACAGTAAGTAGTATTAACAATAAGTTGAACGTGTTATTTTACAATTTAATCCAAAGTGTGACTGACCGGCATTTCTACTTTTCGTGATGTGTTTCTGAAGCTAAACCCTCCCGGAAATTCCCATGTACTTTCCAAACTGATTTATACATTTTCCGTGAAAGCTTTTTTTCCATAAAAATATAAATACTCTTGCTTCGAAAATAATAAACGCATCGTCAATTTTTTCAATTTGAAAAAGTTCTAAAAAGCAATAAAGGAAAATGTTAAAAACTTAGTTTCGTTTACAACGGGAATTCGTTATATTTTCTACTTGGCATGTGCTTATGATTAGGAACTATAGTCTGTGCACCAACACCACATATATATATCGAGCAGGTTGGGAAAAATGTACAAGGATTATTGTTACCAAGATTTTAAAGAAATAAAAAATGCACAAAAAACTACCTTATCTTTCTTTTCTTGCTTTTTTACTTCTTCTTTGATAGGACTTGGGCTTCCAGAAGGAATTTTCTCGGGAGGTGGGTGAGACATGGTGTGACGTTTAGCTTCAATATCTTCCATGGAGCTCTGTCTAGCGCCCAAAGCTAAATATGGAAAACATTAAATTCAATATAAATATAAATAAGCTAATAGAGAGGGCAACTTGAAACTACAAAAATAAAATCCTTTTTGACTTTTCAGAAAAACAATATCATTCATTGAAATAGTGTACCATCCATGCTTCTAGATGTGATATTTCTACCACTAAGACTTCGCTCAAATTTAGGAGCAACTCGATCAATGGTCGCGTTTTTCGTTTCATAGAAAGTTCGCCCAGAATAACGGAATTTCGATCCGAAGCGTGGGAAAAATCCTGGTTTAGTTGGAACTTCAGGAGCCATTAGCCTACATCACAAAAAAGATTTCCCGGAAAAGATGAATATACTAGCTTAGAATTTTCGTAACAAAATCATCGTACTTACAAGTTTTTCATGAAAACTTTAGAGCACGCTACACACTTTTTTTTTTATTACAGCACGCATATGTATGTACATAAAGTTACAACACCATACGTTGCACATAAAAAATATCTTCAACACCATGTCTGGTATATTTACTTTAGTTTTAAACTCACCTGAAAAACGTATGATGTTCAACACATGTTTTCCATAAAAGTTTGGCAGCTCGACGATTGGCCAGCTTAAAAACAACTGTGGGTTCAAATTGTTCAAATTCTCCTGGACGTACTTTAATGTAAAAATGTTGGCGCTTGTAAGAAATCTTCAATATTTTCGGCCATGCAAAACGATTTATCCGTAATCTAGTAAAAACCAAAATGTATTTTAAAACAAATGTTCATTTAATTATAATGCTATTTTAACAACAACTTGACAAGTAAATATAAAACTTCTTCACACCTATCTCTATACACCAGAAGGCCCTGCGAACAAACTCCGAGCTTTATATCAAGCCCTTCGGAATCCTTTGCTGGATGTAAATCAACTCCATACATGGCCAACTTTTTTGCATTTTCCACTATACATTTTAAAAGAAGAAAGAAATACATATATAATTTATGAAATTTGATATTAGAAAATAGTACAAGATTTAGTAATTGCTTGCATGTAAATACATATAAATGACTTACGAAAATTCGCTTCAGATTCAGCTGGAGTCTGCCCTCTGTAAAAAGAAAATTCATAACATGAGAAAAAATGACAAGCTTCAGGGGAATTTTCCTGAATTTTTCAATCCCTCTTGAAACTTTATGATTTTGTTGTACATCATTTCATTTTGTGCTGCATAATCACATACGGTAATTGTGCAAGGGCGCTTGACTAACGTCTAACAAAAATATCCTTACTTGTGGGTCTTATGAAGCTCCATCACTTTGGTCTCGAGCTCTGGTGTCTGCTGCGGCGCAAACCTAAAGTCCCGGAGATATTCTCTCCGATGTTCCTCTGCGTCATAGTCACCCATTTCAGATTGAACAAGGTAAGAACCCAGCAATGCGTGGGTAACAAATGAGCATGGCAGCCTGAACAAAGTGGAAAACAAATTGTTACAATTATTTTATTTAAATACAACGTATACACTACAAGTTCCAAATGTGCAAGTACATGTATATATATCTATGCTCTTACTTTTCCACAAGTATGTCATTTCGAACTTGGAGACAGAGATTGTATCGAGTGATGTCTTCATGTAATTGTGCGGGCTCGGGTGGATAGAATTTCACTAATTAAAAAATAAAATAAACATTTTAAATTAATCGTCAAAATTTGAATGTGATATGCAAAGAATTCAAGTATGCACATAGCTGAATATGAAAATCAAGTGTGAGTACTTGAGTACACATAATGTTGGAAAAAGTATACATGTACATATATATATTATAAAAACAAATGAAACTTACCTTGAAAATACACTTCCCATGGATCATCTGAAAAAATCATCAGAGCATATAGTATATGAGATTCTCGTCTCTTGACTTTATTTACTCAGGCCATGAAATGAATACATTTTGATGATGATGAAAAGTTCATAAAATATATAAAATCTAAAATATATATTTTACAAAATTTACTGCTTACTCTTGAGCTGCTTGGAAATCCTCTTATCGTTCTCCAACCATACCGTATAACCATGTCTGTCTTTGAAGTTCAATCCAAAATAATCTTTCTCCAAGAGATTGATGTACTCGCATACTTTATCTAGTAGCTCTTGTCCCTTTGCTTTCCTCTATACATTCATACAAAAAACAACAACATGAACTAATCTCCTCATTTGCATTTATATTTACATTTACAGTCATCGGTAGTAGTCGTCGTCGTTTCTTACATGAACCATCATACTGTACTCACTTCATATCAGAACCTCTCAAGTGTAGAATATAGAAAACCATTTGAAGAAGCTATAAAAAAGCTAGTATAAATATTTACAAGTAAATACCATCAACGGCATTTCTCTTTTCACGTACATACGAGAGGACTTGTGCAACAAGAAACTCCTTACATACACAAATCTAAAGATTCTCCAATCTCCTACTCATTTCCAGCTTATTTCTTAAATAAAAACAATCAAGCTGAATTTTAACTACAAAAAAATATTATAAACTAAATATAAAGCTTCTTTCTCATTGAATTCTTGGAAATATTGATCGACACAAGAAATACATGTATACAATGCATACTATGCATACAAAAAAAAGTTGAAATGCGATTGGTGCATACACGTCGAAAGAGTAGATAAAACTTTGTATACTACAAACATATATATACCTATTATGTACAAACTTTTTCAGTATAACTAATACAACGTGCAGCAGTTTATGCAACGCGAGAGAGTACAATCAATTTTTTCTTCATAGGGCCATTTCAAGATCTTTTCTAAAATTCCATCTCTTTTTTCCATTTGTTACCCTGAAACATAGCAAAGCTAAACATCTTTTTAGTCTCTTAGTCTCAGTCTGCTACCAGTCACACAAAAACATTTATACTTTCCTCTGACACATTAATTGAAATTTTTGTGCCAATAGAATTTAGTGTGATACTATCCAAAAAGGAAATACAAGTAATAATGTAAATACCTAAACCGATAATAATAATTTTTGAGTATCCATGCTCACATACAGTTGCTAATATGTCGCTATGCCTAGCTCACCAGTAGTCACCAGGTATGAGGTTTTATCGCACATACCTTCTAGGTCTAGGCTTGTCATTTGTCCTATATAATTACGTAATTTCATGTTATCTTGTAAACACTTCAAATTCCACCCCCTGTACCTTACAATATCTATTATCTTTTGTGTTATACTGACATTTACTATGCCCAAGTTTACATTTATGAAGTAGATGAAGTAGATGAAGTAGATGTCATCCGACATGCAATGTTTATGAGTATATTTCTCAAAAATAGAATGCTAAGTATATACACTCTGTGCATACTCGTCCGTCTGTAAACTTAAACTTTTGGTACGGTGCACTTTAGCGAGAAGATGAATGACATAATTAATTATTTCGAATGATACATCTTTTTTAAAGCATGCAATTTAAAAAAAAGACATCCCTTACACAAAGATTGAATAATTGTACAAATTTTCTTTGCAGTATTTCCTAAGGAAAGTAACGCACTGAAATATTTACAGTGTAACGACAGGGGAAAAACTTATTTCTTAAAGTAAGCCTTATCTCGTCTTCGATTTTCAAACCCCTTTTTTATCAATTCTCGAAGCTAAATGCATAGCAAACATTGAAACACTCTCCATTTCTGTTACATCCAGCAGACAGTTCCATAAGGTCATGCGTAAGTTGGGCATATGGTTCGAATCTCTTGAGAAACCTTACTCTTACTCTTGTCCCAAGATTTTGTCACATGATAGGCCCCTGCACTTGTACATACATATGTCACTTTCTCCACCGGAAAAATCATTTAGAGTTTTCCCACGAGCCTCATAAAAAATCCCGTTAAAATGTTAAACCTAAAGAGGGAAAGACGAGAGAGCGTTAATAGTTCATGGCTCACATGGTACATTCATACAATAGCCACACCATATCATTCTATCATTTACAATCATTTGATACCAAGTTAGTCAATTCTGATACGCAAACTGTACTTTATTATTACTATACTGCTTTTACTGTCAAGTATTCTACAGAGAAAGTATATAGAAAAAGCTGCCGAGTTGTGAGTGTGAGTGGGTCATCGTTTAGTCACGGGAAAATCCCTCACTGTATAGTCTGTTTCACAAGCAGACATTCTCACTATCCCCCCAGTACGATATGTATACAGGGTAAGCAAGCATTACCCACGATCGATAATCCCCTGGATGAAATGGAAATTCTATTTTCTCTTTTCTTGTGTCCATCCACAAACTTCCAGCATTCCCATTGAACAATCAAATACTAAATGCTTTCGTTTCTTCCCAATAAATTTCATGTATGCACATACACAGTAATACACACACATGTTAGGGAGCGAATCTTTTTATATAAATGCATGTAGAAATATTTTGTACACATATTTTTTTACTGGCTCTCAACTTTCTCTAGAGTCTATCAAGCATGCTATCATTGCCATCCGAATAAAACATCAGTCATTTTTTCTAGCAATTCAAATATCATGGGCATGCCCATTTCATTTGTTGCCAATCAGTCTGGTTTATAATTTTTCTTTTAGTTTGATTAATATTCCCGAACCCACACTCATAGCTAGACTACGTCTATAAAATTATGCCCAACAGCAATGCATATATGTACATACTGTGGATTCTTATACTGACTTAACCTCAAGTGATCATTCTTTCACTTTTTATACAACTCGATTTAATTTTCGCCATAAAACTCGTTAGTATTCAAAGAACAAAATACCACAGTACCAATATAGCAAGTGTAACTTCTGTGTAATGCGACTTTTTATTAACAAATATATAATAATAGTCTTATATATTTATATCTCTTGGAACAGTACACACTCATATATACTACAGCGAATCAAAGGATTAATCAAAATATCAATTCAAGTTTTGTTTTTTTTTCTTCAATTTATGACAACTAAATAATTTCAAAATTTTAATGTTAGACACGCTATTTTACATACACTATGAAACGAGATTGGAAACTAGACTAGCGAGTTGACAGATTTACAATAAAATCGATTGACGAACTATAGTAAACAGAATGCATACACGCAGGTACTCAAACCTAATTTCCACTATATCCTTGTGGACGTATTTTTCATTTAAAAAATTTCTGTTCTTGTAATACACGATAAATTGTAGTAAGAATATTAATATTATTTAATATTATTAATAGAACTTGAACTAAAATTTCAAATGGCAACAATTATATACGTATAGACACTTGCAAGTTAAAATTAACTGAAACTGCACGGAAACTTGTAGCTCTTTAAAAAAAATCTTTTAGATTCTTCGTGTGCCATTTTCACTTTTCACGTCGACTCTTGATTCTCTATTTCTATCACTCTAAAAGTCTCAAAAGATGCTACTTGAAAGTTGTCGGAGAATAGTAATACACAAAACCGACAGCCATACAAAGATTCACTTCAGGGCTCATAATAGTTTATATATAATGCAAGGCTTCCCTCTCATTCGCTTAAAAAGAAACATCATTCATCACTTTACTTTAGTAGCTTCAAAGTACTATTGACGCCCATTCAATTCAAGTGGAGCTTCACAGACTTCCTAATTTTCAATTATACATGCTGAATACTGACTGACATCTCTTTCTTTCGTTCTCTCTCACGACGATGTACATCTAACTTGTGAGTTGTGTTTTCTCTTGTATACATTCAATGTTAGTAAAGGCGCACACAAACTATCAAATCTCATCGCCAACTTGTACAGGCTAATTTAAAGCCAACACTGCATATATACGAGGGCCCATACACACACAATTACATGAGTAACTACAATCATTAGAGGACAATAATTTATTTAATCTTCCTGTTTCTGAACTGAAATAAGCGAGGTCGCCCTTTTTTTGCACACCCTACACAAAGCAAGTCTTGTTGTTTTCTACTCCAAGACAAATCACTTTCGACTAAGCCAAGCCGAGCCTACAACTCCCACACGTTTGGTTTAAAAGTCAATACTCAATACTGAGGACATGCAGCTCGTACTAATAAAATTCAAATATAGATATGACGACATACAACGAATGTGTCCATCATCTCCGTACACACTTTGTAATACACCATTTATAGGTATTATAGGTATTATGATTAGTACTGAGTCAGTTGAATTTCAAAAAAAAAAAAAATTCCATACGACCCGCATGGTAAAATCTTAAAACCTAAAACAAGGTCTGCCCGTGGTTTAGTATATATATGAGGAAGTGGATGGAATAACCAGTCATAGACTACTTTTCACTTTTTTGCATATTCTTATGTAGATAAACATGGCCTATTTCATGCAAGCAGTTAAAAATTTGCAAAAAATTTGTAAATATTTAAACTTAATATTTTTAATTAATTTACAAACTTTAGTTAAATTCAAACAAAATATATGACGATTTGTTTCTTGTGATTTTTTGAATTACAAAATCATAAGAAACGCCGTGGCGCCAAAGAGGCCAAAAAGGAAAAGTCAAATATCTGGGCTTCTAGATCGACGTCTACGACTGGTTTTTGTATCCACATCGACATCTAGATACATAGTTTTCGTATAGGACTAACATAATCCAGAATAATATATGTATGTAAATATATAGCTGAGTACGCATATTAAGTTTAGGAGCACATAAAAATACATATGTTCAAATGTAATACTGGATAGGATTTTTGTGAGGAACTAGAGATTTAAACCAACCGAAAAAGAATTTCATGTCGCGTTAGGTATACACACACACATGGCTTCGTCAGTACTGGGGAACCCATAAGACCTCTCGTTCTCCATAGTTTTATTTCCAGTTCTATCTCCAATGCACTCACACCCTTTGCATCTTAATGGCAAAACCAATTTGACTCAAATCGACCAAAAATAGATTCATTCTTGCCCTAATGCCTATAACCCTTCAAAATTTTGCAGCCCCAACACCACAAGAGAAATAGGTTTACCTACAAAAAAAATACTCTCCTTCAATACTCTCCGTACTTATACATTATACTCGTTAGCTAACACAACACTATGAAAAAAAATGTAGGGCTCAAATTCTTACAAATCACATTATTGGAATAGCCCGAAAAATTATACTCATTTAGGTACATATGATCCATTTGTATCAATTCCTACTTACATGTCAAAGTTCAAATTTTGTTTAGCTTAAAGACACCTCTGACATTACTTCATTTTAAATTCATCAAGTTTTGTTCAAAAGATATTAAATTTACATTTCCCAATAATAAGGATAATGCTGCGCTTCATATTTTGAATTCAAACCATTTTTCTGGGACTCTATAGAAAAGGTAAACACTAAACTCTTGATGTGTGTAGTTCAGACAGACATCTCAAAGTTCTACTAATACGACACTCATTCCGCTTTTTTTGCTTCCTGTATATAGCACTACCAAAACTTCAACAAAGCAAAAAATACAGATGTGTCGGCGGTCTGCTTCATTAATAATTATTATGAACATTTATACGCGTTGTTTAAGTAACGCATCAAATGAATACACATTCGTTGTCTGTTTTATACATCCCGTATACATTGTAATATGATACGAATGTTTTAATGCGTGCCACAATAATGATGATATTGATATAATAGTAATCATAAGAATTTCATAGTTTATACTGACAGGTTTGTATCATCTGGAACTATACAACCAGCAAATCAATACATAAAATAGGATTCCCCACAAGCTTTTACTGCATGCGTGTGCAATATGTACGGATGTAAATAAACCATACACTTTTTATTTCCAAAAATCCTCACAAAACACAAGGAATCGGGTGTAACGATCGCATTTCCATTTTCAATACACAATGCATCACAATACATTCTTTCATGTGTCATGTCCATCACTGTAGAAAACTACAAATTTGCAGAAACATTTCCACGTATGTAATAGTATGTATATCTACTAAGGAAACACGTTAACGTGTCATTAAATACAAGTTTTTGTGATTAAGTTGTATACAATATTTGACACACAGTTGTGAAGGAAGCTGCTGTAGACATTTAAATGTGTATTTTATCAATTTAAATAGTAAAAATGTCTGTACTTGGCAAATGTTATAAAATACACACATGTTTGTGTGTGCATATTTAGCACTCTATCAATAGTCTAATCTAATCATTTGTAAGGCTGATTTCAAAAGTTCAACATTATGAAGTGTAAGCTATACAAGCATGACGACGACGGTTGTCTGAATGAGCCCAGAGTGTAAACAAATTTTTAGCAGAAAATAGTAATCTCTCACTCTTTAGTAAAGAGTCTTTAGTAAAGAGTCTTTACACATCGACGGCAAAGAAGCAGGTCACGGTAATAAATGATGTAGTTGAAGTCAACATTCCGTCAACATCACTAGCCGATAGATTAAAGGGCTAACAACGAGAACACATGTATGATGAACAGAAAACATTCAATATCATTTTATATGCTTGTTCTACATCATACGAATATTAAATTACCATTTAATTGAACAATCAACGCATGCATTAACACCCACTTTTGGATTCTACCTCATAAAATAATGTATGTCTATACAGTGCGTAACATTAAACTCCTCTTATAATTTGTGATAAATGAAGCAGAAAATAAGAGAGCTGAAAGGCAGATATTTGTAAATGAAGTAATCCTATCGTTTAAAATTTTGATACTCTAAAAACGTATACTTTTAGTAACTAAAATTTAGCTTCATACATTACCCTGCGATGCTCCCATTTTCATGTATTTATAAGAGCTTTATTATTTTACTTGGAAACAAAAGGTATAATGATATACTAATGACAAAGCAAGCGAGCAAGAATCCAATATTTTTTCGGGTCGTTCCAGTAAACTTAATTTATATACTTTTAATTTAGAAACTGCATTTTCCTAGTAGAAAATAGAACAAGGTTTTATTTATTTACAAAGCCTTTGATAAAAGATACAAACATTTGGGATTTGTGAGTATAATTTTCAAAATGTAAACAACAAGCCACAAATAACTGTCCAGTTACAGTGAGGTCATGAATATTAATCCTGTCGATAAAATATAAATATAATGATGAGTAAAGCAGATGATAACGGATTTGAAATATCAGTCACAATTTGGAATAGGTATGTACTAATCACAGCACAAACAGAAGACAAGTGTTTATTTTTGTTTATATACATCACTGTACCTATTATAGCGTCTAAATTCGTTCAAGTGTCCATGTTCTACTGAACGTGGACGAAGAAATAAATTTAAATATTCTAGAAATAAAATTTAATGTTTTCATTCAACACGCATTTCAGTCTATACGAAAATCAAGTCAGGGAACTTTGAAAAAATACTTTTTCATTAATTTGATGTTTTCTTAGAATCTGCTTTTTGAAAAAGATGAATGCATAAACAATTTATTTCTAATAGATAGTCTTTCCACATCGTCAATACACCAACTTTCAGATGTTAGAGAAAACTAAACGCACAAGAAGTTTTTATTGTCTATAGTCATATATAGATATATTATTTTATTTATATACATACTCTGTAATTGTACATATAAAGTTGAAATGCCTTATTTTTAGTTTTTGAACATTTTTGACATAACTCATCATAACTCACTGTATATATATATGAACAATTCTAGAAAAAGTTGGGTTACTAATACACCTGGAAAAATTACATTGTGAATGCTTCCGCCTGTCCGTGGAAAACAATCCTCAATTTCCTGAGTGAATGACTCTCTCTCGCTTGCTCGTTCGATAGTTCACAAAAACGACTCGGATATATTTAAGGATGACTCTTCTCCCTGTCATCCTCTGATAAATAAGCTTTCGAATACTATGCATACTATGCTATATGTATATGTACAATGTACATGCATATGTGTTATGTATGTAAACTTCCATTATCTTGAACAACTGCAAATACTTTATTGTTGCTGGCTGGGATGGAAAAAAATAGAGTCAACTCATTGTCAGATATGTACATTGTGCGTGGAAGTTACATAATACGCAACCACTCATCAACAATATTAAATCCGTACTCAGAGTCCTCACTGCTATACAGCGTTTAACTTGTGCCCACAAATCACGAATGCAGCATAAAGCACTGCAATATGCGTTCTTTTTAAACAAGCACACATGGAATAGCAAACGAATAAGCCACAGTATGACTCATCTACAATGTTAAAACAACGCATAACAATTCTCATCTCGTAATATCAACGGAGCATAAAATTAATACTCCACACAGAGACACACATACTCCAACACACACACTTACAGTTTACAATTCACGAGAATGCATCAACCATTTCACTGTAGGTGTATGACGACTATATGTATATACATAATGCACCTCGCCATACACATGTCATAGAGAAATTTTCAAACCGATACACTATATGCATGAAACCTATTAAAAGTTCATCACATGAGTTCTTCCTTGACCATAAATTTATCTGCCATAGTGACTTTTGACATTGCAGGACAAATTATTCGAAAGAAGATTTGCAAAATGCATGTAAGAACCTTTTCATACAATATGATATGATAACGACATGTCTTATTTTATTCCAAACTGGATCTATATCTATAACATGTAAAAAAATCGTGTAAACACGTTTTATTTTTTTGGATTGCACTGCACGCATAATGTCATAAAGATGTGGAGGAATAAAGATGCATATTAGTAGATGTATTTTTTATCGCTCTATTCCCAGACGAGTTCAAGTACACACACTCAGATAAAGCTTTCAATTTTTATAATACATACGTACATGGCTTCCGTTTGCGAATATGATTTCACAATAATTCGATAATGAATAAATAACCCCTTACTGAAAGCCTAAGAATTTGCACACAGACATAAATACACACATAAAATATGCAGTATTATCATATCATTACCTAAGTACAACTTCATTGTTTTGTAAAAACAAAAGACAACTATCAGTATGCATAAAAGCATACACTAAACTAACTCTGAAAACATCTTAATTCTGTAGTCTACACATTGAAAGTTGCAACAGCAGCAAGCTTTATCAATGTCATTTAAACCCCAAAAATAATATGTAATAAAGCTAATAGCTTAAAGCTATATACATAAAGCTGTCTTCATTGTACTTGTACTTATTTTATGTCGAGCTAGCCAAGTATAAGTCAATCATCGCTTATGCATGTACAATGACCTAATGATATTTCACTGTAAAAAACAGTCTTTTTTTACTACTACTTGTGCATAACTAATAATAACATAAACATCTACCACAGAGGATAGATAGATTATGCATATTACTCGTTTGAGTATATAGCGCAGAGTAAACTCTGGTTTCTCTGAAGGAAATGTTACCAAGTAACAAGGGTCTCGAATAACAACTTGGCTTTGAAAAAGCTCATCCATGTCACATGTAGTTGATACTTCCCTGTCATATTCAACGGAGACGTTCTTCCTATATTTAAAACTTTGTTCGTACCACCACCATGGTAAGTACCGACAAAAAGCCAACGATGATGACAATGATAACAACGTAATGTATTATGTATGATACATATATAATGACGAGGAAACTTGGAAAGCATCTATATCTACAACAAAATGATGATTCAAATTTTCTATTCTGCCTAAACTGTTTATTTGTGCATTTCTTCAACTTGAATGCAATAGAATTACATTTATTTTACATTAGATTTACATGTATCCTTGTCAAGTTCCGTTATTCATATTACATTTGTACCTTTGAATACATATACTGGCCATTCATTATGGATTTCAAACTATTTCATAATATGTATACATATATATATATTATATATATTATGGTTAAAGAGTACCAGGAACATGTAAGTAAACGACAATTGTCAAACAAACATTATTACTAAAAGAAAAAGAAAACTCCTTACATCAACTGGACAATCCCATTCAGTTCCGTCGAGGAGATGAACTCGAGCTAAGATCATTTTCCCCTTGAGTCTCTTGGCATTTTTAGCAGTTCCATTTGTTGTTGCCGGTGAGTTAGGTGATGCATCTCCTACACTACTACCATTCTCTGGTGGAGCATTAAGTTTGGGTGAAGATGGGACAACATTTTCCTTTCCTTTCGCTTCCGGCATACTGGAACACTTTTTATTTTTGTCCCTTTTATTTGTTTAAACTCTCAGAGCACTTTCTAGGTTTGTTAACCTCTTAAGCCCTTATTTCCCTTTCACTTTATTATTTCCTGAGCACTAACCAAAACTTTCATAAATATTTACTATTTTTATACAAGTCAATAATTGTAGTCAATCCGGGTTCAATATACGGGGAGGATGGAATAAAAATAAGCAATTCCAGTAGTAGATAATAATATTATTATTATTATACTACTTTACTGAATTTGTATTATTGTTCACTTCAGATTGGAGACTGTCAAAAAAAAAAAAAACAATGGTTCATTAATAAAAGCACTTGTGACATTGATTTATATATTTTAAGTATCATCGTTGTATTTACGTGATACATTTATTTACTAAACTTGCTGATAAACAGATTAACAATAATATATGAATCACTTTTTTGACATTCTACTCAAAAATTATCGTGCCTCCATGGACGGTTTTTCTCAATTTTTTTAAACAATATAGTTTTGTTTTCAAAGTTTCAATTTTAATGATTTTAAATTTTTTGAAAGGGATTCTAATTTCCCTTGCATAAAATTATCGAAACAAGTTTTTAGCTATACACACAAATGTGTATACTTCATACTTACATGTACATTTTTGAAAGTCGAAAATGTGTACTCACGCTCAAATATCTACTTGGCTATTATATTATTATTTTGAAAAGTTGAGTTACAGTTATCTATATTGTATAGTTTTCAATTATAAAATGACTAAATGAATACGATGTAATGTGATAATAACAATTAAAATATACTGCTTGTTTATTTACTTTGTACTTACATTCTTTTTCGTCAAAAAATTCTCTCCACTCACAAATTCAGAGTTGGTTCAACATGGTCAAAACAAATCGTTTATGATTTGTCTTTAATTATAGTATTATTGTCACACACACAAAAGTACACACAACCCTTCAGTTACAATTTAATTAGAAATTAAAAAAGAGAATAGAACAAAACCCTTCGTATCATTCACTACTATATATGTGAGAGATGGATTTTTTGGAGATATTTCAAGAAATATCCTGTATACTAACTCTATAGCGTTCTTCTCATCCTGTCGTATAAACTTCAACTGATCCAAATGCTTTCCGAAACCAACACCCAAACTAAAATTGCTACATAGAAAAAACTCATCACATAAAATCAGTCTTGTATAATTCTTTTAGTGATTCTTTGGAGATCGATTCCAGTATTAGGTATGACTAGGAATAGGAATTACCTAGAATTATAATTACCAAAAGCATCAGTAGGAAGAATTACTAAAGAATTGGAATTAGGCTAATTCAATTAGCAAAGAAATTCTAAAAAGAATTAGTAAGGAATTGGAATTAGCAAAAAGAATTTCAAAAGAATTAGGATCACCAAAAAGTGGAATTATACAACACTGAAATGCATAGAGAGAAAATTGTTGAAATTTGATTTGCTTTTTCGTTTTTCTGAGGTATTTTAGGAAATTTCAAGGGTTTGTGGTCTGTTGGTTGATTGATTGTTGGTGTCTGTAAAATTTCACAATATAAAATTTGATTTTGCTGTTTTTGTTATTAAAAATTGAATTGGACATTTAACTCCTGCTCATACTTACATTTCCTCACATTCTGAATTACGCAATCCATTGTGAAATGTAAGTCATGTACATATTTAATATTCGTGTTTCACATTTTTGAAAATATAAGACAATTTCCATTAGAGTTGATTTTAAATGATTGTTTTCCAGTTAAATTTTATACAAATTACAAAGTATGAAAAAGAATATCAGGTGTTTGGACGCCGACTTACACAAAAGAGCTGTCTTTAATTAGGTAATAATATTATATTCACTCATGGTAAACACACTATTAGAGTAAAAAATATGGTATTTATTGCTAGGTATATACATACTTAACATAGGTACCTTGCATAATGAAAAATCAGTTACACGGTGTAACTTACACCTGTTACACTATTTTGTCAAAATTAAAGGACAATGTAAAAACAATCTGTTTCAGGTGGTCTCGGTTGAACAAAAATTTAAGGAACCAACTGTGGAGTGAGATTTCATAAAGAAGCAAACGTCGGTCGTCTTTTAGCCGCCGTTGAAAAATTAAGTAAGTAAAAATAATGAAATGCAAAAAATTTGTGCAAATTCTAATTGTTATAAACCTTTTGAATCTTCATATGTGTAGATACGATCATTTTTTGTGCAAGTAAATAAAAAGATGGGAACTAAGAAGAGATCATTAGGAAATACTCTTTCAAGTCCAACAGCACCAGCAGCTCAAATGAAATTTAGATCATTTCCGGAAGTGAGCAGAGCAACAGCAAAAGGGACTAAACCCGTCCCAGAGCCAACAAGTGTTGGAGAACTCCTTACACAAGTGGTTGTTTACGGATGTAAAAAAGTACTATTTCTACCCTCAAGATATCGTTTAACGGGATATGCAGTTTTATTATTTTTTGCATCATTAGTAGCGGATTATCTACCGTTTCCTAAAACTTATTTTGCGTACAGTGACAATATCCCGAATCAGTATTTTGTCAAATTTAGTTGGGCTTGGACAATGAGTTTAGTTGGAATATTTATATTTTTAACTGCTAATGTATACTGCATTGGAGATAGAAAACGACTTGCTCGACACTTTAGTCGACTCGTTGTAGGTACATTAGTATGGTTAGTATGGACTAATGTATTTAGAGTGATTGAAGAAACCACTGGCCAATGTTTTGCTCAAGAAGGTGTGCTTTACTCAATTAAAGGAAGGAAAAATTGTTCAAGTAAAGGAGGTCGATGGACTAGTTTTGATATTTCTGGACATGCTTTTCTCCTCATGTGGTGTGTCCTTTTTATCACGGAAGAAACAAAAGCAATCCTTGGATGGGATTCTATCCGAGATTTTATTCGGTAAGTGTACATATGTGGGAAATTACAATCAATCATTTATTTCTCATTTATGAATATGTCAAAACTATCATGTTTAATGTTAATGTCATATTGGTGTACATTCAATCTTTTTTGTTTTTGTCTCCACAAAAGAAATGAAGAACATAATCGTACTAGAACATCATTGGCTGGCTCAAGTGCACCTACAGATTTGTTTTCTGATACACCATTAAGTCACCTTACTCCTGAAGAATTTGAAAAAGTGAAAAAATCCTACAGCCAATTTTCAATTGTTGCCAACATACAACTCATATTTTTAACCCTTCTTACACTTCTTTGGGATTCAATGATCATTGCTACCTGTATTTACTTTCATGTCATGATTGAGAAAGTAATTGGTGGACTAGTTGCAGCTCTCATGTGGTTTATTCTATATCGTTGTTTTTACACATGGGATCTTTCCCTATCTCCTGGATTACCAGGTCAGGGTATGTTCAGATACTCAACTTCTGAGAAAAGTCTTAAATCTGGACTAACTGTGAGCAAATCCGCACCAAGTACAAGTACTTACAGTACGAATGTGTCAAAGACAAGAGGAATAAGAGATCCAGAATTACCTCAATTCATGGGTATGCCACTATATGCTCTGAAAAAGTAGGGGAATCCGAGAGTAATCATCAAATACTGATGAAATCGATTATTAAAACTGCTTCAAGCCCTCGAGAAAATACCACCAACTTACCAAAACTATGATATACCAAAAATAAATAAGTATAAATGGGATATTTATCTGTAAAACTTTTGAAACGTGTACACGCCTACATATATATTTGAACACATTTGACACTGTATGAAAAGTCTTTTATAGCAAAAGGCTTGATCTGCAAACTCGCCTGACAACACTGACCTTAAAAATATAATTTAGCATTAATCCATCCATTATATCTGTAGAGTAGCATATAGAGAAGTATTTAATGTTGTTTTAATTATGATAAAATTATTACTTATACGTACTTGTCTAAGTATTACATAAAAATATTCTATGATAAATATAAAATGGATTAAACCTGCAATGATGTACTTTTCTCTTACAAAGGGTTCCATATAATACTATATATTATATATATATGTATACTAATTTTGCAACAAGAATAATACTAACTCTAATAAGAATATAACAATGATTCAGAATATAAATATGATTCAATTATAACTCTGTCGAGTTATATGACTGCCATAAAACTTGTAACATGTCTAAAAAAAGACTGCAAATACGCTTTTAAGGACTGTTTACAAAATTCTGAGATATGAATGTTAGCTTAGTTTACTCAATCAGTAATTATTCAGTATAAGTATTCTTTACTTCCTATACATATATGCAGCTAATATTGTTGTGTATCAGGGTGTATTTATGTTCAATCAGTTATTCATTCAAAGAATCTGTACCAAAGTTGGATTAATGACTCAATTCTAACTTTGGATTATTGCATATCAGTTTTTAGTTTGTATATTGGCAACTCGTGAAAATATGCTATCGGGTACAATTACAAATTTACAAAATAAAACACACAAAAGCTTTATGTATTTACAGGACTACTTTTTTTACACCATAAAACTATACATGCTGGTTGAAATTAGGTATGCACATAATTAAAAGTGCTGCAAAACAATTTTTGCATCTTTGCAACATTAGTATTTATTTTGAATAATACAATTGTTACTTTTTATTTTACAAAATCATGTTAAACGTTTGGCAATTAGCTCGCATGATTTGATTTGATCCGGGCGCTTACATCTCAGAAATAATCACACTGTTTACTTGGGTAGTTTCATTTGATTATACATATTGAATTATGATATAATAAAATAATGTATTACGAAATAGAATGCATGGTGATGTAATGAATCGTCATTGCTCATTCACAAGTGATTCATCTCATTTCCTCCACGTAGCCTTGCTCACGTATTTTAATAATGCACATACATATAAATAAGTACATTCTTATTTCCCTATACATAATAATTTAGTAGACAGTCTCAGATCACAGTAAGATTTTGAATGCACCATTCATTGGTTTGATTAAAAATATATTATGACATTAGTATTATCATTTGTGTACTTGTGTAATAATAAAGAATTTTTCTTTACTACACATACTTATGACTTATTTGGATACATATTTATGTATTACATATACTTGAATTCAGAATCTATATACTCATCACTCTCGTTATAGACGAGATTGGAAAAAATAAACTTCTTTCAGAGATTACGATGATGGAAGTTGTGGACGTTGTGTGGGATTGAAACGGCCGCCACGTAGATGAGCTGGAACACGTTTAGTTTTTCCAAATCCAAACATGTTAAGGAAACCATAACCTCCTTCAAAATTTACATTTTTCCACAAATAATAACCACCAGCAGCGATAGCTGAAACGCCAATGACACCGACAGTTCCCATCCCCAAGGGTGATTTGAGGAAATCCGTAAAATTAAACTCTGTTGACATGGAGATTGCCTTTTGGAAACTAGGATTTTTTTGGATACGCTTATAGTAGAAGGAGAGGACTGGACGTGATCTCAACCACATTCGATTCTCAAAGCCAAGCTGCCATAGTCGATGTAACAAGATGGCCAAGCTGAAAAATAAAATAAAAATAATAAATATAGTTCTGTTATAGGTACGCTAATTTGGAATAAAATACTGATGGATATGTGCAAATGAAATAATCATCAAACCTGATGTCAGCTATTGTGATCTTGGGTGCGACCAACCACCTTAGAAATTGAAATAGAAAGGTATAATAGTTTATAGAGACAATGACGAGGGATTGCTTAATACAAGTTGCTGTTTTTTTACCAGTTAGGATCTTCGTGTGTTGCTAATTCTGCTTCACATTCATCCAAAACCTTTTCAAATTGAAGGAGCAGGCTCTCATATTTCTATATAGTAAATAAAAATCCATTTCATTAAACCATATACATTTAAGCTAAGATATTTTCTAGACTTTAGTTCATTATATATACCTCACGATTTCGCATAAACGCCAAATTTTCTTCCAACTCGTGGACTTTTTGATTCAACGCATCCGCGAACTGTGGAAATTTCTTAATTTCAGTACGCATAACAGCGATTCGATGAGTAACAACATTTTGCATTTGTTGCCGTGCTTTTTCCCCAGAAAACGGATATTTTGGATTTATATTTAAATCAAGCCCAAACATACTTGATCCATAAGTTAGCGATTCGACTTTCAATGAATGAATCTGATTATTGAGTTGTTCGCACCGTAATTTCAGCTCCGGGTCAACTGGAACCATGCGATCGGGTCCTGTGCAAATGCAACAAGAGATTTTCTTTTACAAAAATTCAAATTTACTATACATATTCAGATTCTGATGACTGATATATAGGTACCATAACATGTGATATTATACCATTGGAAAAGTTGTCTTCCAAATAATCAATGATTTTTTGCGAGTCTGGAATTGACAAAAAATTGTCCACCAACACAGGCACTTCTCCTCGAGGACTCAACGTCAGGAATTCAGGAGTAAATTGCTTGCCTTGATTAATATTGACGAGCTATATATAGACAGATTGATAATTGAATGATGTTCATTCACTTTTGTTCACATTATTAAGTATAGGTAGTACTATGTAGCTATATAGGAATGTACATGTACATGTTCAAATTTCGAATACTATAAATTACCTTAGTGCGGAACGGAAGTTTCTTTTCATGAAGATAGAAAATGACCTGTACAAAAATAAATGGTAAATAACAAACATCTTGAGTGCCAGTTTTGGTACATTGTTCATGGTATACTTGCAAGAGATGAAAAGTATACCTTTTGCGAGTAAAATGAATGAGGATAAAAATGAAGTAAAATATCAGCAGGCTCCTTTGAGTTTTCCATCTTGAAGCTTGAACTGAACTTGTCAATTTTAGGCCCTATAGTATATATTTTTTAATGTTATATCAACCTTTCCTTGTGTACAACTTTAGGCTATATATTATCAAAGTAAATACCTAATTAAAACAAAATGAATTAAAAACGAGGAGCAGCATTAACCTAGGATTGTACTTTGAACTATAGTTAATTATCCCTTATCCCTATTGTTTTGTAATTACGTTATGATATCCTTATCTTATATGTACTTTACTTTAATTAATTATTCTATAATGTAACAAATACTCTATAGTAATTTTCTCTCGCTCGCTCGTATACTACAAAAAAAAAGTAAATAAAACCTTTTAAATTTTCCATGACGATTCCAATCATTTCTACTGCGGTCAAAAAGTACTGATATACAAATTTTTACATATGCGAAATAAAGAATTTGCGAGCTTTTTGGTTTTCGTAAAATTTATTCCGTTTCAATTTTATCTCCCATCTAGGAACAACATGTAATTTCGTCTAATATTTTTTTTCAAGTCTATAAAGAGGTCAAACACATTTATTAATTTAGAATCAACGACCTATGCTCATCTACTTGAACAATAGAGGAGAAATGAGAACTTGTTGAGATCGAGTCTCAATATAATCAAGTGTGCAAATAAATATCTACTATGTACTTAGAGACATCGACTACAATTTCTTCAGCATTCAAACATGTCATATAAATAACTTTCACACAGTAACAATCCTAGTAATGATAATTACTCTTGATCCTTAACAATTTTCTTATTAAAAATGGGAGAAACCACGTCAAGTGTAAAGTTCACACCGTAAATATGTATGTCATGTAGAAAACTTTGTGTAAAATTTAATATTGAACAATATAGATGTAGAAAGACATTGATAACTCAATGATGAATTCTTTCGTATTTTTGGTATCGTCCCAGCTTCCCGTATTCAAAATCCCACAATTGTTATACTTACTTAAGTACTTAGTTTGAAATATAAAATGGGCTACAAAGTGCGGATTAGAGCCTTTAAGTGTAATGAAATCCTGTTATTTTTGTTGTAATTTGACAATTTCAACAGTACTAAAATGTCATTGGTAGTCTTGGTTCGTTTTTCTCTGAGATGCGAAGTAGCGAATCAAAGAAAAGATTTCTTCTATTTACTTATTACTATTATAGGTCTCCTTGTACTTTTAGCTATAATAGCTTTTTTTATCTAAACAATGTCGTCCGTGTATGGCTCGTATTTTATTTCTTTTGTACCGGATAGAATCTACAAAAAATGCATAAGAATATTCTTTCAGTTATGAAGAATTTTCTCGTTTTGATTTTAAACATTTAAAGGGTGAAACAATGAATTTGAATTATTTACCTCTTGAACGAATTCTTTGAGTAAGGGCACATATTCTTTCGAATGCCAAGTATCATTATGTGACCCTTCCGGAAATCGGTTAATGCGTTTTACATTTGCACAGCATCTTTTAAATAAATCTTCCATATGTCTTGGAGGTATGAGTTCATCCTAAACAAAATGATGTCATACAAATTCATGAATATTTTTATGGATATCGATTACCGCATGATACATAATTTTGCAGTCTAGTAGTTAAAATTTATTTTTACCCGTAGTCCAGATAAGAAAAGTGTCGGGCAAACTATGGAAGGTACTTTTTTGTAGCTCTCGAATCGATTTTTAAAGAAAAGTCGAGGAATCCATCGAACGACTTTTATAGGAAATAAAGATTTGCTGAGCTCAGGAATCGAGGTAAAAGTATTTTCGACAATCAAGGCCGAGAGCCTGTCTCTATAATCACACCTGTGTCGAATAGAAGTAAATAAATAAATTGTATACACATGATTATTATAATAAAAGTATGATATAACTATGTACTATATATAAGTATTCAATTCCGAATCGGAATTTCCGATTATTATTACCTCGAGGCCAAATCTATTGCGACAGCCGCACCTGCATAATTACACAAATAAATGGTAAAGTCATACAGTATACAAATGAATGAAATTGTGGTGATGTAGGTACATTGCAATTGCAATGATTAGTATATTATTTACGTACCCAATGAACGACCAAATAGAATAATTTTTGTAGAGTCCAAGTCATCACTGTAAATAACACAAATTCACTGTATAATTATTTATAAGTCTATACACCATATTCATACTGTAAATACACTGTATACAAGACTTTAATGCAAGTACAAAGTGACTCGCATTATAGTTTCAGGCTTACCGTTCATCAATAAAATCATATGCAGATTGAGCATCTAGATAAAACCCTTCCTCTGATGGAGTGCCTTCTGAATGACCGTAACCTCTGTACTCAACAAGTAATATATTACACTTGAGGGTTTTGTACAGGACTTTGGCATTTTCCAATCTATGTCCAATGTTTCCAGCGTTTCCGTGAAAAAAAATTATTGTTGCACAATTCCGAGTGATTGGTTGCTTAATCAAATATGAATGCAGTTTTACTCGATCTTTAGTGTGAATCTCAACAGATTCAAATGGAAGAGCATAAGAAGTCGGTGATGGAATAAATAATCTTGATTCTATTGGCATTTCAGGCTGATACAGTAAAGTATCACACAAATGATACACCAAGCCTGCGAGAACACAGTAATATATATACGCACATTAGTCTTCTTCTACATAAAAATTACGTGAAATAAAAAAAATATTTACTTGAATAAAACTTACTTAATATTGCAACGAATCCTATTATATACGGTAGTACACCTCCATAAAAAAATGCTATAAAAAAGATTACGGCGACAAATGAGGAGGCCCATCGCCAAAGTTTCAATATAACTTTCGCAAGAAGTTTCACAATAGTTTTTAAAATGGTTTTGGATGGTAGAGAGAACGAAGCCGTTGAACGGGATTTCTCCATTTGTCCTTTCAGAAAGGACCTTTCTGAAAAAATGACAACACACACCCCACTATTATTATAAAATGCTACTTTCAAAATTTCACTTAACTTATAAACACATGTTAAATAAGAATGTAAACAACAATACTTACGTACATTAATTAAATTAAAAGCCTCTTGAAAATTTCACGTCTTAAATAACTAAAAAGTCAACTGAGTTCGCAGTACGAATAATTTAATAAGACGATTTCAACCGGTTTAATTTATAATAGTATACTGGACATGACTATACGAATACTTTAAACATAATCTCCCTCAAGTATACCTTTAATTATGATTATTTATAACTTTTATAACTGATAATTTTGACTGCCTTTTGACTATATATGTATAAAACGTACTGTTCTTATTTGTTGTCTATAATTCGTCTATCTTCTTTCTTCCTAATTCCTATACTCATACAACTATAACAAACACTGTGAACTAGAAACTAGAAACTTTTCTTTTGTTTTATTTTGAAACGTCATATAATAATAAATAGTCTTACATGCAACTGATGCAGCCATAATAATAATAATTACATCTCTACAAATAAAACAAAACTATTTTATAGTACAGTAAATTCACTAAATTCTGTAAATTTGACAATTTGAGAAGTGTTTTATAAACCCGCGGTCTTTTATGTATATAGCCGAAAGCAAAACGAATGAAACTTAAGATGCCATGAATTTCCGTGCCTTTTTTCAGTGAAAAAGTCCCAAAGAATTGTGAACAGTTTTTTTTTTAGGAATTTGGTATTTTATTGTTGCAAAAAATACATCTTTGCTTATATCACAAATTATATACATACTCACTGTACTATATATACATACTCACTGTACTATATATACATACTCACTGTACGTATTACATGACAGACGTGATGATGCATTACACAGGACATTTGTATGAAAATGAAACTGACTTATTTTCTATCATATTTACACTCTTAAATGCACTTAACAACTTGACATATTCAACTACAGCGACATGGGCAATTACTTTGTCACAAAGTTAGTTTGTACAAAAATATCGTTTAAAATAGGTATACTTTTTGGGAGAACAAACAGGATTTCGAAGAGAGACAATTGAAAGTGTACTGACATGAGATTATACACATAACAATGATTAGCATAAAAATGATTACAAGGGACTAAAAAAGAATAATTACTGATTTTAATTAGTATAATAATAACAGTATATACTATAAAAGTAAAGATAGTTCACCCAAAAAAAGGAAACTGGCCAAAAAATACGTAGAGCTTAATTAAAAAAACTGGCTTCAATATATGATTATGGTATACAAGAAAAAAACCTTGGTAAATATGTTATATTAGCTGGACATGAAGACTTGGATCTCTCGAATAATAACCCATGATTTTTGTCCAGGGCCGATTCGTATCCGTATACATTGGATTTTTGTAGAATGATTACTTAAATCCACATCTATAGTTCCTTCAAAATTCTTTAGTTTATGGAAATTATCACAAATGGCGATATTATTGCTGGAAATTTTCCGGAATTGATCTCCAATTTCCAAGATTCCATCCTTAATTGGGTCCTTCAACTTGGATTTGGGTTCCACGAGTCCACTTATCACTACCAATCTGGAAATAGTTAGCGGGGATTGAAATACGATATCCAATGTATCATTTGACTTTGCAATCCCCCAGAAGAAACCAGGTGTGGATCTATAAGCATACTCGGGGAAAAATTCATTGTAAATTGCCATGGATGTGACAAGATCCGCGGGGGGATTCCGATTCTTGTATTTCCTATTCGCCATATTAAATGTACTGTCTGTTAACTTTTGAACTTTGTTGGGTAATGAGGACTTGACACCAATATGTTGAAACAGGGAAGGGATTCTTCTCACTATTAAATTCAGTTCCGGGACCTATATGTTTCTCAAATCAAAATGAAAGAAAAACACGGGATGAGTACATTTCATATAGTATAATAATTGAGTTTACTGCATGTAACTTTTACCTGTAGAGCAATAAATTCCCGCATCAGCATATCAACCGGCTGATTCTGATAAAACATTAATAGTAATTGAGTTAATTTGGGCAAATCACTCGTACGGAATAGAAGGCCAATCCCTAAGAATCCAGTGAATTGTAAAGCAGTCCAACGTCTCTCTTTCCTAAAACAAAAAAAAAGTACAATTATAGAGATCTTGTTAGTTTTATTATGTTAGTGCAAATGGAAACTTGGATTTGGATTGCTTATTGAGGGCATTCTTTGTGAAAGGAAATCGTTCGTTATATTATACCTTGTAGATATAAAATCCTGGATGGCACTAATGTAGCCATTAGTGGCAATAATATCATCTTCGACGACCATGTAGTAATCTCCCAACTGTTGTGAATATGTGAATAAAAAACAAAAATCCAGTACTTGCTTGGTTCGCCAAATCTGTAAATGTGCACACGGTAAATTGTTTTTTAGAATGATGCTTTTGTATAGGTTGTCATTAGTGCGTCGCTATCAACATCACAATAAGGACTTACAACTCTCTCCGTGGAATCATTGTACGTTCGTTTGGTTAAGGCAAAATCCATTGGAGGATAAATTTCTGGTCCAGACTCAATTACTTGGAAAAATCCAGAGTTCAAATATGTTTGGAAATTCTTTTTGATTTGATCCAATTGGTTTTGACTATAGCGAGGAAATTATACAGAGAAATTATAATTGCATAATTCACACGTTCGTTCAATATCGCTTGTAATATCAAAGGAAAAATTTACTATAATAAATAATATTACTTTTTTTCTGGGGATGCATCAGCCAAGTAGATAACAACGACTGTGTTTTTTCGATCTTCATCTTCTGATTCCTGGACAAGAGATGTGAGTGTTTTCTGCAAATAATTTTCTACCCTGTAAACGCTCGAAATCCCTAAAATTAACTGCTTTCTCCGCGTCACTTTCTCTCCAGCAACTAGAGCCGTTTTGGATTTTTCTACAATTTGCTGTTGCCAAGTTGGTGTGTTGCCAAAATGAGAAGTCAACGTCAACGTTTCATTATATTGAAGAACTAAAGGTAAAACAAAAATTAAAATTAAAACTGAGTACTGAAAACTGCTGCACTCATATGAGTTTTCATAAGAATAATGAGACAAAAGGAAATGAAAAAATTACTCGGATTTGATGAAGAAACGTTTCGTTTGTGACTAAAAATGACTTGTTTTGTAAACATTGAAACAAAGTTCATAGTGAAAAGACAAACGACTGTTAAGAGTACGAGTGAGGCCAATGAGGTCAAACGGCACAAGCTCACTAAATGATATTTCATGATGATGATGATGATGATGATGATGGTGATGTGGAATATTTCCTTCCTTAGACATCCCAGTACCAATTAAACCCCAAACTCTTCTTTTTCATATAGAAACCTTTAAAACAAATCCAAAAGGAAACAAAATTAATGTATTGGTCTCCCCGTGAAGACGCTACAATGAATTTGAATGAATACTCAAAGGACATATAATAACCCATGGCCTTTGTAGTGGATTCTAATTCTATATACCTACTTACATTTGATTAATATTTTAGACCTTCCTTGCGGACTGAACCACACTGGAAAACACATTTTTCATTAGCTAATTCCATGCTAAATCCCCAAATAATTTCTATTTTAATCTTTTGTCTCTTGAGAAACCTCATTCATTTTCATGTACAATGTACAACTTTATGCTTGGTATAGTTTGTACAGATATTATACTTCACCCACAATAACCACATTTCCCTTCCGTACGTATGTACTATATGTAGTAGGAAATTTTACACGGTTTTTAGCATACCTTCCAGTCTAGTTTATACATTATAATGTTGTACATACCATCCTTTTGGAATAATCCAAAATTTCCGTGTAAGTATGTATATGCATTCTTTTCCCAGAGAGCCTTTATCTTTGAACAATTTGAGCTGTATACTAAATAATATTGTGTCTACTGTGCACAAACGTGTTCAAAAAGTGTCCACATTCTCGAATACTCGAGAAAAATCGTTAGCTTTATCAATAGCTATAGGGAGAAACTCATTAATGTTATAGGTTATAGCTCATCATGAGAAACTGACACATGCACAAAATGTATAACATAAATTCTTACCAGTGCACATGCATATTGAATAGAGGAAACAACTATGTATATGTTCAATTCTCAATTGAGAAAATATCTCTACAAGCAATTGGAAGTATTTTATAGAACTTCACAGCCTACATTTTTTCTTTTTATGAAAAAAAAAACCCGGACGACACATGACAAATGAAAAGAGTACCTACATACAATAGTAAGTACGTACTGAGGATATTTTCAAAATATGTATAGGATTATGAAAATAGTTGGTGCAGTTTAACGATTATTTCCTTTGCAGCTAAAATATACTGAATACTGAATACTGAGTTCTGGTTCGTGATCGAAATTGGGAAAATATGTGCATTTTATATGCAAGTGACAATGTCACATGAATGGAAACAAATCAATTCATTCTTTGACTATAAGACGGACGACAAAAGGGGGACGAAAAATTGAAAATCTCATAACTAAATTATGCTCATGACCTCCAAATATGTACTGTGAAATGAAATACTCTGGATTTCTTGATTTCCACGATGATTTTGGGTTGGGAATTGATGGAAGTAGTGAAGCAGAGGAGACTGTGTGAATGATTGGATTGGATATTGAATGGAAGGGATATCTGAAGAACCAGACACCAAAATAATCGATCGATGGTGGGATTAATTCCCAGTGAGACTTGGTGTGATAGAAACGGTGGATCACGAGAAGCTACAATGTGAGGGAGAGAAAGAGAAAGAGAAAGAGAAAGAGAGACAGAGAGTCTTTTACGAGAATAAATAATTCATCGTATACATATATAGTGTGATGGTGCGGGTGCCAATGATGATGGTGAAAACTAATTTCATGTACATACTCCAAGTCTTATTTCTCAAACCAAACAAGCCATGTTCAAATGTAAATACATGAGACAGTGTATGTAACTCGACGTCAATTTCCCCCAATGCATTCGTTTTCACTTTCAGCCGCACAACTCCTTTCAAAACCCATCAAAAGTGTAATTTAATATACTTTTAGCTTCAAACCTATCTCAACCACTCCAAGGAAAATGTAACCACCAGAGAAAGTAAAAAATCATATTCGATTTGAGACCCAATAAAATTGTCGTCGTTTTTTTTTGATTAACCAGAGACAAAGATAGATAAATAAAAAAACCCGATTAGTTCCCTCATCCGGATGTCTCTTTGAATTTGAAATGACAATTAAAAATCGTTTTGCGGTTTAAAGTGTGTGTGTGTTTCGAGGCTGGATTAAATTGTACGAGTGTAGGATTCCAAAAAATGATAACAAGCGATATCTTAAATTATGTGTACTTACTATGTAGTACATACATGATTGGGAGAATGGTACAAAGTGTGTCTCATCTTGACAGTGTCTATTCATTTGACTAAACGATATGCACAGGAAAACGTTGTCCCACATTTCTACAAAATCTTATGTATTTATAAATGAAATGACTACGTTGAGGGAGTTTGAGGCTTGAGCTACCATTCTTGTGCGAGATTCGTATTTGTATTATGACATGTAAAATCAAATTGATGTCCGCCGTCCGTGAAGTTTTGTTGTAATAATAATTCCATGTCATATGATTTGCTTACATGTGTACAAGAATATTAAATATATGGTAGACTAAATAACTATATGAGTGTTTGTTTCATGTTCTCAGGTTGGAGTCGTTACAGCGAATAATATACAGACAGATATTACACGTGAAATTGAAGATGAAGATACACAATCTATTTTCGCCAGTGTTTGCCGGTACTTAGCACATTCGAACATATTCCATACATAGACCATAGAACATAGAATATAGACCATAATCCAAACAGAGAGAGAGAAATTCAAATATGCATTCATGAAATGATGAACGGTAACAGCCGAGTTTTTTTTTGTCTTCCTGTATTTGTCAAAGTCGTGTAAAATGTACATTAGAACCGGATATATTGTCATGGATCATTTAAAATTGGCGAATCAGGCTATTCAAGCAATTTGTTAAGTCATTTCTTATTATTATATACTTGCTAGATAATTTTGCTATGCTCATTGGGATTCATTGATAATTTCACGAATGAATTCAAATGACCAGCCAAAGTTAAATAGATGTAGATGTGTGATTTTGAAATCACACAGGAGAAAATATAAAAATCTATAGGCATCATCCAGGCTATTTTATTTTATTAATGGGCGTGCGTTCAGTTCACTTTGCTGACAACACAAAACTCCATTCAATTCTCATTTCAATGTTGTCGTCTTAATTTTAATTGCCTAATAATCATAACAATTACAAATTACAATATTACATTATCCCATAGTTTGCAATTCTTCGAATTACTCTGACTCTACACGTTAAAACAAGTAGATTTTATTTAAGTACAAGTAATCCTCACTTGAAAGTCTACTTACCATATTTAAACTCAATACAAATGAAAAGAGTACAGACAGTTACCTATTGTCATTTAGTCCATTTTTAATGAATTGAATTCAATACTTTATAATTAATTCATGGAGATTAAGTTGGAGTCTCGGAAAAGTAAATTCCTCACTGTCTTTGTCTATTACCAAACTTGATTTTATGCAATTTTTTCCAATTAACTAATTTTAAATATGTGCATGTGAAAAGTAAATTCAGAGCCAGTTTTAATGTCATTTTAAATGCAACCATTAAAGTTGAAATCTTGAAATTTGCATGGTGTATAAGTAGTTGTACATATAGTGCACTTAAGATCATTTGTAAATTCGCATCTCTCTCGCTCGCCGTTGTCTCCTATATAAACTTCCTAATAGTTTCCAAAAGGATTTCATGGGAAAAACCCCCGTTCGTTCCCCATATTCATTATTAATTTATACACTCTTTTGTACATTTTATCTGTATAGACTGATGAAAACCATAACATAACGAATATACATTTGTCGACAGTTTTGTGTACAAGTTCAAAATATACTTTTCACGACTCTTTTTCATTCTTCATTTATTTATTTCAGTATATATAGTCAAAACCAACGGCAAGGTCCCCTCTATTCTCTGAAGACAAAAAGTCCAAGTACGTACGTATATATATTGTACATATATCTATAGAAAGCAAAGGATTTTTGGGAAGATAAAACGAAACTGATGCGTGAATTATGCAAAGTATATACCAAAAATCCAGTAGTGCGGTCTCTGTCTGTCTCTATCATTGAATTGTTTTGCCAAATTATTATGATTGCATATATAGGTAATATAGTTTGTGAAGATGATATATGTAGCTGGAAACCAAAACTTTTCTGTGTATAGTTCAATATTTCATTTCAGGTCCTTCCGGTTTCAAAAGCAAACACTTTTCACCTATCCACGAGTTTACATAGACAACGTGCAAACGGAAGTAAACACAAACGATATGAAAAAATCAAATTCCCTGTTTTGATTCGTTGAAAAGGGAACAGACCAATTTGTAAATATAACCTGAATCACCACTTCGTACACTGTGACTGCAGTTTCTCTGTCAAACCTTTTTAGTTAAAATCTATATAAACTTTGACGATTTTAATGAGGTGTTATTTTTTAATACAAGTTTTGAATACAGTTTTTCCGTCGTTTCTGAATACTGTTTACGTCTTTGGTGTTTGATGTTCCCAAGGAATTGAGTTGGTTTGGTATGCCCAAATTCATCCAATATAAAATTCACACTTGCTACTTATTTTTGTACATTTCGTACACTTCTTTACACACACGATATTGCATACTTCATATACAACACAATCAAATAAACAAAACTTTGTGAAGAATCGAAAAAAAAATCCACTTATTTTTTCCGACACATTTTGGGAATAAATGGAAATGCAAACTTTGGAAACTGTGACAATGACAGCTATCAAATTCACGATTGCGAATGTATACACAAATTCCCTGTGATCCAGTTACAAAGGAAATGATCCGACAAAAAATAGGAAGATGTGAAGATGACAATGGCCATATCAAAAGGAGTGTAAAGTCACTTTTATAACATTTGTACATATGTATGTATAGATGATGAACGTAAAAAGTGTTACTAAATGTCAAAATATCCCTATACAACTAATACACAGAGGCACATACACACAAATACTCACTCTCTTCAACTTCAACTTATTGCTTAGAGAGAGAGAAGTGAAGTAGGTATAGCAGCAGAGAAACAACGTACGTTGCTTTCCGGCGGTCAGAGAAATACAGAATGGAAATGTGAAAATAAGAAACAGGCTACGAGCTACCAAGTTACTTGACTAATACACGCAAGGAAACACCGGTCGATTTCATTCATTCCCCATGGTATAGCCATAGCCCAAGTGTGTGTTGTGTAGTACAGAGCTAGAGAGAGAGAGCTAGAGAGAGAGAGTAGAACGACAGATAACATGAGCGTTTCTCTCTGTATCCATCCGAACCGAACACGAAAACTGACTGAACACCAGTATCCACAATTTCAATTCGAGTGCATAAAAAACAGCAAATGCATTTACGGTATCACTATAAATATAGATACATACACGTAGCTCACATGGGTATATGTACCGTTATTGATATATTTTATATCAACGCATGGAAATAAAAAGGCTGTTCTTTCTTCTCTCTCTCTTTCCTTTTATTTTTTCGTTTTACATATAGGTGCCGGCTCGCATCTACACTATTCGCGTACTTCCATATATTTATTTCCTTGTGTTTTATTTTATTTCGACCTATGATGATAGGATGATGATTACCCAAATACTTACAGTCACAGTCCACCGTTTTATTTTGAATACATTTGGTAATGTGTGTGTATTTATTCCTAATGAATATGGAATACATATAGGATATACTATAGGACGTGTGCCATCATTTCATTTTCATTGTACCGACGGACCCACCTTCATCAACATTCCCATTGTCATTTCATGATCAGGATTATGTATAGACTGAATGATAATCCACGTAAAAAAAATACATGTACTCCTATGCTCGCTCGTTGTGAAACTACCTTTCTCTCCAACCTACAGATACAAGCAATCAAATAAATATACGATAGAAGTCATTCGAGCTCTGTATAGGATTTACTAACATTAAGTTTATATTTTCATTTTCATAGCAATGAAATGAATGGTTTGAGGAAGAATGAAGGTAAAATTATACTGGGAGTTATACATAAATATTATGTATAGGTACAGTTGGACAGTATGTAAATCGTGTAACGGTACATTGTGTATGTGTGTGTGTATGGAGATTTCTATCAAGATTGAACAATGTCAATGGCTGATTTGCCCCTTAATAGGTATAATATAGATATATGGCATATTTTATATGCATATTGTATCTACATATCGTATATGTTTGTGGATAGTTGTAGGTACATATCATACGTGTATGAAATTCATACATACTATGAATATTGAATTTATGGCTCTCATTTTATGGATTAATAATATAATATGTGTATGTGACTAATATGACATATGTATATAATTTTAAGGGCAAACAAAAGTGCTTTCGACATCAAAAATTTTCATTTCACTCAAATCCTACTTGAATAACATGCACACATTGCACACACGATGTGTCGATATGTGTAAATGTGAGGATAACTTTTCTCTCCAGAGTTACCTACTCCATTCCCAACACAACGTTCGACGTTTACCACATTGGCCATTAACCATTATGTATAACGAAACAAAGAAAATGGAAATTCAATAGCTTTTGTCACTGCTGCTCTCTTCTAACTTACATCTACTCTTCTTTATGCATACACACAAGTCCTAATAAACAAATGACATGGTATAGCCAACGTGCATGAGTTTTACTTTCATTTTGCATGATAAAACTATGTTCTTACCTCCATACAATCGATCACCTTCTTTTTTCGTCGTTCGTAAAATGAAAAGTTGATGCACAAAAACGTGTAGTAAAACGAGGCTGATCTCTCAATTTGACATCCATCAACACTGATATGTAGTAATAAGAGAGACTGCAGGAAGATGATGATGTGTGTAAACAAATACAAGGTATAAATGTGCTTGCTTATTAGATTATACGACTCATTTTATACTTTAGCCCAATTCCTTTTACTGTCCAAGTTCAAGTCTTTTGTGATTTGATTATCCGTACATGCACATATTTATTTTATTTTATTTTATTTCTTTGTGTAAAGTGAAGCAAGTGAAGAACGAACAAGTGCATGTTCTTCTTTCACAATCGAAAGCTATGGTGAGTAAATACACGCTATGAAACGAATGTAAAATTTCTCATTGCTACATTTTCGGGCATTAAATTTGTGTCCTGTAGTACTGTATACACAAGTTACTGGTAATTGTCTCATTAAATTTTCATCTACAGGCTCTAATTCTACAGTAAGTACCCGACTGTAAAGGGAAGAATCTGCTCGTTTATGTTATAGAGTCAAAATAGAAGATTGATAATAAGACTTTTTTTTCAGGTTTAACGATAACGTATCCGAGATCATTCTAATAATGCAAATAAGTACGTATGTATAGGTAGAACGTTTTTTTTAGAATGATATATATATAGCTATATGTAAGTGTGATAAGTTTATTTGCATTACCTATACGTGTAATGCTTTCTTTCTTCGTTGAAGGTCAATAGATTCCACTGTTCCATGTTGCATTTTTCGTCTTAAAAGTAGATCAAGTTAAGAAACATTTAACATTACTGCATTTTTATTTTCTCAAAAATGAATGGTTTTTTAAATGTCCTCATTTCTCGTCTGACACGGTGTTCGGAAAATGAATTAACACGAGAGTCTCGCTTCAACCTTCGAGGTTTTAATCTAATTTCTTTTATATATGGAACTGCGTACTATAAAGTTTGCGAAACTATTGATACCCATTTGCATTGAGCCACACACATCATGCACCGCTTGATACAATTCAGAGACCAAATATATCGTACAATGCATGACAACAGCATCCCTACATTTCCACACACACACGAACATTATGTATGTCTTGACTTAATACTTGATATTCAAACAGCAATCCCTCACTCTTAATGTTTGATTCCCAGGAAATGAAATAAACAGTCCAGCATAAAAATGAGGACATTAGTTCAAGGGAATGATAACACGATGTCACAGAAAATATCAGTATTCAAAATTTGCTTCAATTTCCAAGAAATTCACTTCGAAGTTAAATTTTAAGGAATTTATTGCTGGTGATTTGTCAAAATGGACAAAGTACTTATGAGACAAAAATAAATTTCTGTATATTATAGTTTTTCACACACTCTACAGATATAATAAGCTGTCCCCCTTATAACCTCGAGTTTTGGTTTTTAAAAATGTTATTTACGACAAATATGCTGTCCTTTCTCGTTCGGGTCTGCGTTGAGTAAACGACTGACTGACTTGACTGACTGACTGAATGCAAAACTATATGGGTATGGAAAAAAGACGTAGTTGATTTTTAAAATTTACAAATTAAACATGATTAAATTACATTACACACATTGAGCTCCATACAAAACACACAAAGCACGATTCCTGAACTTCAAATACACACATGCCAAAAAGCAGTGGGATGTTGGATTTTTGTTACGAGAGTCTCTTCTCTTAGGTCATGTTCATAAAATACTAAATACTGCTGTTCTGTTCAAGTTGGACTCTACGTGAATTTGACGGGATATTCGTATGGTGTGTATTTGTGTATGTAAGGAACATTAAGGATGAAAGGCAAAGTGTGAATGCAAATGTTCACTTTTCGCACCTACAACTATGTAACATCTGTATGGTTTTTCATTGCACGAGGGAACAAAATCCTACTATATACATAATATATATTTGAGTCTGAGTATTTAATGGTCTGGCATATGTATGCGTGTGTATAATTTATAAATATGTACTGCATGATTGCACAGCTCAAATGACCTCTAAAACTAAACTCCTAATGCCTTGTTTTAATTTATTTTTCTTGGACAATTATCCTTATTTACACAGGCTGGAGGCTTGGAAAACGCAAGTCAATGAAACTAAAACACTCGGATAATTTGAATATATACATACGATGAAATGACACGGAAAAGGTAAAGAAAAACCGGAAAGCAGTCCAGGAGGAAAAACTATATATGGTCAAACAATAAAAGGACACAAAGTGAAATAGAATGTCAATAAAAATGGGTAAAATTTCACAAATTTAGGAATAAATTGTTTATTTTGCGGACTTACATAAAACGCATTATCATTGGCGATCGGGGGTCGCGGTTAGTACATACTAGATAGTTTCAGGTCACGTACTATTTCTGGAGTTAAGTTACTTTGAATTGAACTTGAACAGTATATATCTGTATAGAAATGTCATCCTTCAGAACTAAAAGTAACCACAAAGTAATGTACATGTGTAATTCCATTACCATGCACATCATATCAGTATCTTGATAGTGCTTACAATGTGTACGAGCAGCTTGCTAACAACTTAAAAACGTATGTACGATATATATGTGATAATTGTAGAAATGTTGTGCTCAACTCGAGACATTATATCGTACAGATAAATAAATGTATGGATGCGCGTTCAAATGTATAATAATGTCCACGTACATTTCCATATTTCCTATGCTGTATAGATTAGAGACTCGTACAACATTGACACAATGAGTGACAGCATTAGTATTTTTCATAAATCATCATACTGAACTCTTGGACGTGTAAGAAAGTTCCAAGTATTGTGATGTGATTGGAGGTACAGCCTATACATGCTCTATTAACGTACTTATAGTTAATGGCATTATTGAATCAGTTTCATATATCCTCCTCGCAGTGAGTACTTGGGGAAATGGATTTTGTTAATGTCGTATAAGTCTGGTTGATGTGCGCTTAAGTAATGTGAGTCGCTTGACACATATTTTGAAAGTCGAGAGCACAAATACAAATATACATTATATTATATGGAGATGCATATGAAATGACCTCAATCGCGATCCCACAATGAATGACAATTAGTATTGAGTCAAGTTGACTTCCAGTATACTAACCAAAACCAATGACGAAAGTCGAAGCACGAAATTTATTCCTCATATTTTCAAGTATAACTTCTAAATGATGAGGCTTTTTCTATATACCAAGGGCGGATTTTATATAGTCATTGAGTATTCGCAGAGTGAGCAAACAAACGTAATGCCGTGACAAAGTGTTCCCTAATCTTCAGATGAATTGTTCAACTTCACTAGAGACGGGCAATATTATATGCCCCAGTAGATCCAGTGTTTTGATTCGTGTCATATAAGTAAATGAGGAATTAATTAAAACATGGACATAATTTGATGATCACAGGAATCATAATTTAATTCATGAACCATTCTGCGATCTGTTATAATGTACATATCGTATTTAAGTAAAATAATATCGGTTATTTTTGTAATGTGCGAAAAACGTCAACAGTGAAAATATTAAGGCTGGAGGGATTCATTAAGAAAAATGTAATATCATAAATATTTATTATTATCCAAAAATCGAATGACATTCTTTAGAGCCGGCAATTAAAAAGTATTTTGAGCAATCCGACTTGAAACTATTCAGGTAAAAGCTGAAAATGTAAAACAATTTAAAGGTATCTGGGACAATTCAAAACTCGTGAACCGCACAATCGTCGTATGTATATGAATGTACAAAATTCTGAAAACGTTAGAACTCAGTATAAAAAGAAGTCGAAATTCATTATTTAATTTAAATTTTACCTTGAAAGGTAAATGTACAACTCTGTCAAAAATATCTCAGAAGATATAAAATATAAATCACAGCTTCTGGTTTAAGACACTCCAATTAAGTAATTCTAAATTTAAATATTATGAAAAGTTTGAACTATATACCTGAAAGCCAAAACAGGCTGTCAAGCCCTGCTAGCTCATAAACACCTATATATATCTGTATAAAAACACTAACGTTTACAATAATAACTAGAGAGCTTAGTACAAATTGCATATTATAGCCTCGCCCTCAAAATGCATATTCCTTGAGATATCATTGAAATACAGAACTACTGTGAATGTTTTTAAATATTTTAATAGCTGTACAAGCAATTCAGGAAAGTGTCCGTTTAAAAAAGTGTGAATGCTACGCTCGTGATTCTGTTTTTAGTAAATGCGCTACATTATTTACACAATCTTCTAAGACCGTAAGAACTCTAGTCATTATGTCAATCCCATTTGTATTTCTTGGCGGGTTGAAAGTAGTGAAATCTCCTTGGTCTTGATACTGCGTACCTACACTTTCATCGTTGACGTTAAGAACAGGAGCATCAAACTCGGAATGATGATTTAAGACAGCCGTAGAATTCAGCACCATCCTCCCCTCACTCACCATTGTCACCTTTAAATACATACATACATACAAAAGTGTGTAAGAGCAGTTAACTTTATGAGGATTGTGATCTTGGACACCATGAAGTAGATTTGAAATTCTAATAAGTTGAAAGAATATTGAATATGAAAACCAGTGTGACGTGAAAGAAGAGACGACATACCTGTTCCCTGGATCTTGAAGGAGAAATAGATGATACAGGAGATTTAGTACATTCGACGGCTAAGGAAGATTCCAATTTGTTTTTCAGGTACAGATTCTGCATAATGAACGAGAAAAGAGAGAAAAGAATGAGAAATATGAGAAGACTCATGGAAGTTTTCATCAAGGAATTTAAAAATAATCTCATCTTACTTCTGTCCGTAAAGTTTCACAGCATCTTCTCAACTCATCCCAAGTAAAACACATTGTTGAAACAGTTTTTACTAAAATCTCCTTATCCAGTTGAAATTTTCGATCTAAATCTTTTTTCTTATTCAATTTTTTACGCAGCGCCGTTACTAGCCACAGTAGTTTCTGCACTCTTTCACTCTGTAAATTAAACGGTACAACAAAATTCATACAAAGTCGGATAACTATTTTTCCTTGAAGAAACAAATCCAGCTCCGTCAAAATTACCTCGGCATTTTTAGAAGGAGAATCGGTTGGACTATCCATTGAAAGCACTAGACCAGCTTCGTTGAAAGGACAACTTAAGCTACTATCGTTCCACTCGTGAGAACTTGACTTTGATGTAGACTCTTTTTCTTCTCTGATATAGTTTTCCAATTTGGATATCTAAAATAAACGTTATTTCTCAAAATTAATATTTCCATGTGTTATTTCCTTTACCTTCAGAAATCAGCGATGACGGAGTCTTGCATAAGTGCTTAAACTTACTTGTAAATCTCTTTGTAAAATGGCATTATCTCTACGAACAACTTCATTAGCCAAACATTCATATGATTTCTGAATGATACTGAGTCTTTTTTCCGCAAGCAACAAACCCGTATCACAAGTATTAGCGTCTTCATGCAATTTGTTAAACTCGCTTTCCATCAATAGCATTTCATCCATTTCCTTTTGTTTGTTTTCTAATTCTTCTATTTTCGAGACAAGTCTAAAATTTTCTTCCTTTGCCTCTTCTAAAATGTCCCGGAAATTTGTGGTTCTTGTACAAAGTTCTTCAATCTATTAGTAAGCAGAAACAATACATCAGTAAGGTTGGGTTTTTGCACTAAATATAAGGATGTACAAATATGAGCACGTGTTCTTATGACATTTCAATGTTTTGTAGGTTATATAACACACAAAAACTCTGATAGAGTGTAACATGTGCACTTTTTAATTATATCATTCATTATAATTTCACCTTCGTTTGCATATTTTGACTTTCATGCTTGAGAAATTCCGCATCCGCAGCTTTCTCTGTGACTTGAGTTTGAAGTGAAATCGTCCTTTCTTTTACTTCGTTCATTTTCTTTTCCCAATTGTGCTTCAACTCTGAAACATCATCAATTAGCTGGTGGTTGGGAGAGCAATCGCCCATTACTAATTCTTTTTCTTGGTCTAATTCATTGAGTAGTACATAACTTCTCAACATAAGCATATCTTTTTCTAATGAGCCTGCATGCAAACGTAACTTGTCACTTTGATTATTAGAATGGGACATCTCACGAGAGAAAATTCCGACCTTAACCCAGTTACATAAGCAAAAAAAGAAAAAAAAACCATAACCAATTTAAAAAAAGCAAGCCAAATTATAAATTATGTTAGAAAAATTCAACCGAAAAAGTAAAATAAACGAAAATTAATGTTTCCATTACTTTATCCCGGTAGCTACTTAAAGCTCTTTGTGTTGTACAAATCTGATTGTAATGTGAGGTCATTTTGTCGGTCTGCCTGAATGGGGAATCCTGCATTCAATTCAATCGGTAATAATAAAAATTAAAATGAACAACATTTGAAAGGCATTTAAGATAAATACACCAACATATTTTTGTGTCAAGGATAGTTCGATTTTTTATTTTTGCAAGCTCTTTGGGTTATATTTAAGCTCGAATATATACGCTTAGAACTTACCATAGTCAGGCTGCTTGACTCATTCATAAGTTCAATACTAACTTAGAGTATATAAAACATGTTATACACTCTAAGAAGAATACTAATTATGTATTGAGAATATTGTATATTATCGACTTAGAGTATAAATAACATAGAGACAACCCAGTGTACAATAATTTCACTTTTGATCCACTAATTCAGAATACATTTTTGAAAAGTTTTGGAAATTGGTGTCGACAATGAAATCAAACAATTTTATCCTGGGGAACAACGAAAAATTTATATTCATTTAATTTCGTCGAAGTCGGTAATAATTAAGGACAAAATGCATGTTTCAGGCCCAAATTTTTTCCCGTTGAACAATGTTGTAGTCGAAAACAATTTTTGGAAATGTACTTGCGTTCGAACGTATACAAAGTCAAATTTGTCATATGCATGTTTAGACGGTGTAGAGTTGTAGACTGTTTTAACGGGAAAAAATTTGGACCTGAAAAATGCATCTTGTCCTTAATTATTACCAACGAAATGTCATTATCGTTTTTATTCTACTCTGATAGTTATCCACGCTACCCAAATGACGTACGGACGAGGCTGAAATGCCGAAACAAACAAACATTTGTCCACGGGTTAAGATTCTCCTTTTATTTTTTCAAAATTAGTGTGACTTTTTAACCATTCTTCTCATAAAACTTTGTCACACCCAATGTCAAAGTTTAGAGAAATTATTCATTATTAATTAAATATTAAATAAATACCGACTTCGACGAAATTAAATGACTTCATTGTCGACACCAGTTTCCAAAACTTTCCAAACACGACTTTTTCAAAAAAATATTCTGAATTAGAGTATTGAATTGTATTTATGGGGTCCCAAACTCCCAAGTCAGTTTATAACTGCAACCCAGGAGCCACTCAGGCCACGTGGGCCTATTGCAGAACTTCCCTTTACAAAAAAAAAACGTTTCTATGCTCTTTCTCTATACCTTTGACTATGGAAGAGTCAGAAGCATGTGGAGGTAGAGCCGTGTATTGATCTGATAAAAGCTCCGTTTAAATTCTTGATGCGCATCCTGATATGTTTTTATTTTCCCATTTAAATCCTTTACATCATTCTGAAGTTCTTCTATTACTTTTTTTTTTTCAGTAAGGAGCCTTTCTGCTTCATATTTGCGTCCACCAAGTTCTTCCACTTGAGCCATCAATTGAGCAACATAAGTTTCTGCTTTCTAAAATAAAAGTTCAAGATTACCCAAAAGCTGTATTGAATTGTAAAAATTCTTGTTGTAATTTTTTTAATCTTTCTGCAAGACTAAGGCTATTTTCTTCGCTCCCAAACAAAATGCATGCACACATATCGTCAGCTTAGTTCCAAAAATGCCGATTATCATGTTTGGCCGATTCGAAAAAGGCCGATTATCATAAATCCTTAATTCAAAAAAGGCCTATTATCACAATTCCTTAATTCG
>JAIUND010000532.1:0-65740 GCA_034699125.1 Gisinianus flammeolus
CATTTTTGTTTGTTTTTTCTACTACACTGTGGCAATTTACCCCCCCCCCCCCCCAAAAAAAAAAAAAATCCCACTGTGACACTTTAACTTGGCAGCTATGCCTCCGATATAGTTGAGCTTGTGATAGAAAGTTCTTGATACTTAAGAAAGGCCAAAAAGCCACGGATAAGGCGAAGGTGTGTAAGTGGAAAATTGAAAAAAGATGTTTCAAACTGACTCAAATTCGCTTTGAATCTCTCGATTTGTGACCGAGTGTGACCAAGGGGAAGGCCTAAAAAGCCGACTTTTTTGTGGATTCCATTAATGGACAGCGCCAAATGAGAAATGCCGATTTTATAGTTTCACTTCCTTTTCACTTTTTCCGTTTAAAGTCATGTGTTTAGGCGCGCGCATAAATGATATTTTTACCATTGCGTAAATGAGTTATGAGATTGAGAGACAATGCACATATGTTATATAATGTCTTTATGTCCCAGTGTGTAATAAAATTTGTGTATTTGCTTTAAAAACTCAGGACAGAAGGAGATCTATTAAGGGGGCATATATATAAGAAAAAGAAATAAAAGGTTCACCTAAATAATTGAATAGAATTATGTTATCGCTCGGACAGGAAGATTTTATTACTCTGTAAGATAAGAGAAGTAGTTGAGAACCCTAATAAAGTTTGTTTGTTAAAAGCGCAGGAAAATAAAAAGCATGGATACCAATAAAGATCTGAGCTCACGAGGAGGAATTGGAGGTCGTTTGAGCCCGATTTTGACGAAATAAGGAGGGACATGTGGAGAAAGACCGTGAAAAGTCAGTAATATTGAAATCTCAATCCAACAATCATAATTTGGCGATATTTTGCGAATTTTATTTTTTCAAAAATCGACAGTCGAGAATAAGTACCCACACAACTCAGACTTCTCTCAACAAGCGGAAGCAGTCTTGTGGTGAACGGCAGGGTTATTTTTTTGGTAGGCCCGAGTTCGAATCTCGCATGGAGCTCACATTTTTGCATGTTTATTTGCTGTTTCTCGGGTTTCTCATAAAATTTATTAAATCTACTTATATTTTTAGTAATTGTAAGCAACTTTTAGCAACTTTTAGCGATTTTAATTAAACTTCATTACATGTTCATATATCAAATTACTTTTTGTTTATGAAACAATGGTATGATTGCAGTTAATATGACTTTTTATATTATATTTATATTATATTATATTATATTTATGAAATGAATGAATTAATTGATTTCGGAGCCTGTACACACCGCCCAATGATCTTGGTCAAAAAACAACAAAAACAAAGACATTTTCGGAAAATTTCGTTTTTGATAATCAAAAAAATCCTTCACATTAAACTTCAAAATTTGTACTGCAGTTCAAAGATTTAGAACAGGTAAAATCATATTTATTAACATTCACGCAATTATCATTTATTAGTAAAAATGTTCTGGACAGTAAAGCAGGCTTGCTTTTCATTTACCAGGCCCTGGTACCCAGGGGAAAATGTGAGCTGATTTTTGGGAATGAGAATTGCGAAGGAGGAACATTCCTCCAATGTGCTCATTGCCGAAAATGTCTTTGTCGTTGTTGTTTTTTTACCAAGATCATCTGGCGGTCTGTACATGCTCCGAAATCAATTAATTCATTCATTTCATAAATATAATATAATATAATATAAATATAATATAAAAAGTCATATTAACTGCAATCATACCATTGTTTCATAAACAAAAAGTAATTTGATATATGAACATGTAATGAAGTTTAATTAAAATCGCTAAAAGTTGCTAAAAGATGCTTACAATTACTAAAAATATAAGTAGATTTAATAAATTTAATGAGAAACCCGAGAAACAGCAAAAAAACATGCAAAAATGTGAGCTCCAGGCGAGATTCGAACTCGGACCTACCAAAAAAATAACCCCGCCGTTCACCACCGGACTGCTTCCGCTTGTTGAGAGAAGTCTGAGTTGTGTGGGTACTTATTCTCGACTGTCGATTTTTGAAATAAAATTCGCAAAATATCGCCAAATTATGATTGTTGGATTGAGATTTCAATATTACTGACTTTTAACGGTCTTTCTCCACATGTCCCTCCTTATTTCGTCAAAATCGGGCTCAAACGACCTCCAATTCCTCCTCGTCAGATAACTAAAATGATTTTGTTGTAAATAGATAAGATTACAATGGATTTGAAGTCTCTACGTTTCAAATGGGGAACCATGAAGGACTTGAAAGAAGATGAGTAAACCAGAAGCAAAACAGAGTAAGGTACCTACCATATGCAAAATAACAGGGATCTGACCTTCCTGGTTCAAGGTTTGAATTCTTGGGTAGTAGTAGATGCATAGAAACAATGATAGGGTCCTATATATATAAAAGCAGGAGTACAGAAGAAAACTCACCGTATCCAGAATCAGGGACCAGCCATCAGAATCCAACCCAATATTTGACGAGACCCCCCCCCCCCCAAGAGTGAGTATGGAAAGGATCCAGGCTGGAGAGTATGCATATCAAAATATAAGTATAGGAAAGAATGTACCCAAAACTGTAAACAAGAAATGCCGTGTAAATGCAATGAACATGAACGAGCGTGCATATGCACCTACATAAAAGAGGATGATAAGTATAACATGCACAAGATTTTGATCATGATCCGAAGGAGCTTAATAAAGAGCAAATATCAAAAGATTATTGCAATGTAAATTAGCAGTACATAATAGACAATTCCTGGTTCATGGACGAGAATTATAAAACGTTTTTTCTTCGTAATTCCAAAGAGCTTAATAATATTGACTGGTCTAAACTGACATCATTAAATGATTAAAACATACATACATAAAACATACATAAAGATATAGTTATTACGAAGTTCTAAAGAAAGGATCAAAGGAGGAGAAACATGTTAAAATTCCACATTATCAACAGAATATATTCAGGACCTATTTATAGAAAAATGCAAATATAAATAAAACTCCGCAAATGCGGAATTCACGTTTACACAAAATAAATAAAATGAAGACATGCACGATCATCAATACAACATTCCATAGTAAAAACTAAACCAATGATTAGTAAGATTTTAGAATATGAATCTCTACATATTAATCAACTAAAGTAATCTTATTATTTCTAAAGAAAGATGAATCAAAATACCCATACCTGTAAATGAATTATAACTAAGAAATTAAATCAAAATCGTAAAATAAGAAATTCAGTAGAAAAATATTCAAGGGCTTGTAAATTTTCACAAGATGTGCAGTGGGGAGGGAGTAAACTAATCGGGCAAATTAATCTGAAACAAGAGGGATGAAAATTATAGCAAAAGGTCACAATAACTGAGTATAATTAATCAACTACGTATAAAGGAAAAACTGTCTACTATAATTTTACATGAAAAGAAAATCTTATCGTTTTGTAAAAAAAGGCACATATTTTCCCCAAATACTCGTGCAAACCATCTAGATTTTTAGAAACATTTTCACGTGATCCTGGATCAGGATCAGCTGGATCTGGTGGAGCATTTCTGCATGGTAATGGTGCATTGATCCGTGCTTTGCTTCCAATGTCCCCTATGCCCCAAATAGAATGTGGCTCTTGTCTCAAGTGCTACACAAAATATTTTCATTTTTTTTTCATTTTCTTCTTTTTTGATTTTTTTGTCATGTAACTTGTGTTTTCTTCAGATCAAAACATTTCAATTGGCATTTTATTGTATTCAAAATTTTGTATTTACTACACCCCGTATTCGAGCGGACCGAAATCTGACTCGTTTGTTGATCAGAGGACACTTTGTGTTTAGGCTATTGGTGCGTAACCGTCATTTAACACGTTAATAAAGTTTATTCAATTCAATTCAATTCCTTCTAAAATCATAAGTGACATTTCATTGAATGTTTACAAAGATGAAAAAAACAATTCACCTAAGAAATTTGGAGAGATTATTTAAAATAACAGGGAATGCAATTGCATCTTGTTTTTGGAAAGGAGGACTGTTGTTCGTTTTGCATGTCAAAAGATTGTATCACATAAGTGCACTGGAGTTCACATTCAAAACTTGAAGGATTGCCACAGTGAGTTTCTCAAAATTGACCTTGACTGTTCCTTTTAGCTTTATTTGATGAAAATATGCAATTAAACTTCCCGTGTATAAATGTAGAATTAAACCAGTAATTAAAAATGACAAATCCAGTCTACTGGACAACTTAAATTGTCAAACGGAAATAGAAAACGAGACATGAGATGGACGACTTGGATCCGCAAGAAAGTGAAACCAAGCTGGGACTATTGGAAAATTAAAAGACGATGAGTAATTGAATTTGCTACATTCGGATTTGATATCAAAGGATAAAATTGTCACGTCGCCAAACGAAAAACAACAAAGAAAACGGGATTGACGAGAAAAACCGAGGAAAGAAAACGGAATTCAAATATTTGGCCAAATTCTCTGTATTTTTGCCATTGAATATATGAACAGTGGAATCCTTGTGATTAAACGTCAATTAAATCCTATATTTACTTCGTTAATTAGGATCAAATATGTAATATTCCCAATTCTTGTTGCGTTTTAAAGTGGACCACAGATTATGTATGGACGGGGAAATGAAGGAGCCCCCAAATTCACTGGAGAAGGATTCGCCTGGGCATCCAAAAGTGAATATGTTTGATTTGTTTAGCTATACAAAGCTGCTCAAAACTATTTTCCGACTCATCCTCTTTAAACTCTCATCATCACGATCATACCGCCAAACGAGAATCAGAATTATGGGAAACATCATGATGGGAGTTGAACGTGGGGCGGATGAAGAAGAAGACAGGGAAAAGATTTCAACTCGAGATCGGTATAATTAACCTGTGGAAACTAATGAGAATGAGGAAATGGAAGATTGTTTCGTCTGTTCGAATTGTTACGAGATTTCCCCTTCGTTAGCGTCACTCAAAATTCACATCCGCCGGTGTCGCCGAATAAATGAGAGGAAATCCCTTGAGGAATTTCAACTGGACTCAAATCCAAATCAACACTCGAATTCCAGACCAAACAGAAATAAATCCATAACAATTATTCACAACTTCCTCCACCTGTTGGATTTCAAGGTGAATTTGACTGTGAATTTGTCATGAACGCTCATTGTAACAAATGTGAAATGGACACTGACAGCCTCTAAAACTTTATCGAGCAGCACAAACAATTCCATGTGAAAACCACACAGAAACCAGTCCATCAGCAGCAGCTATAAACTCACAACAACAAACTCTTCATCAGTTCAAACTCAAATCCAGATGACCCAAAAGAAATTCAGTCCGGAGGGAAAAGGTGATCAAATTCAATGACCAAGAGCATGAGGAAGACATCGACTGGCTTCCGCCCTCTGGAGACTTTGAATTGGATGTCATCGCTTCCAGTTCTGGCGGCGATTTCCATCCTAATGCCAACGTCAACTGTGTAAATTCCTCCACTTCCTGTCAAACCGCAGGAACTTGAGTAACAACTAAAACAACAATAATGACGATTTTCCCAAGGTCAAACAGAAATCAATTGGTGAGAAATATCTTGTAAATCTCAATTGCAACGAGTGCTACATCCGTTTTTCCAGCCTCAAAATCTCCAACAATGCCATGTCAAATCTCCCTCACAGCGTTCTGAGTGCGGATTTTGTGCTTGCAATTTCCCACATTTCTGTATTTAATAAATTATTGTGAAAACCAACATATTTTTTACTCGCATTCCTACAAAATTCAAGGAAATATTTCCACAAACCCACTGTTTTGTTTGTCGAGGGATGACGAGAATGAGGTGAGTCAATTGCGGGAGTCATTCCTGCGTTATTTCCATCCGGAAACCGTGAAGAAACGACAGCCGAACCGTCTATAGAGCTCTCTGGTCCATTTCAATACGCTCAAAATCCCCGCCCGCGCCAACTATACAAATGGCAAACACAAATTATGTAAATCTACATTTGTATAAGAGACGCAGAGAAATGTACGGACAATTGGAGGCAAAGTTGGGGATTTACTCACGAATTTGTGGTGGGAAAAAAATTATTGGATTTGACTCCGCCGCCGAGTCGGATGGCGAGAAAACAAGTGAAATTCGTAAGTTGTCCCACCGACACCAACGCCAACGACTTTAAACCTTACCAAAAATGAACCAATTCCAATGTTATTAATTTGCCTATTATTATTATGATAGGTTTTACAGGTTTTAGAGGTTTTACATTTTAAATTATCGACGGAAAATGCAGACGGGATTTGATTGGGTATTTGTTGTTTTTAGGGTGTTTCCGTTTATTTCCGCCGTCCCGTCAATCTTACAAATGGCTGCAATTCTCAATCTCCATCCGCGCTAATTCCTGCAGACATTTGAAGTTTTTACAGATAAATGAGAGAGTTTCGGCATTCTCGACAATCCGGCACTCCCGCAATGTCAGACGCTAAAAAAGGCGGGGTTGATGAACCGGAAGCGAGTCGTGCCCAAACGAGAGGGCGGTTGTCGGGTGCAAATGGGATCACTCGAATTCCCGAAATGCATCTGGATTTTCCGGATGGAATTTTGTCGGCGGGAAATTGAGGAAAGCGGATTCATGGTCCAGCCGAGCTATGGCTTGATTTTTTGGTCAATGAAATGTTCAGTCGGAATCCTGGAATGGCTCGCAAGTCCCTTAGAAATCCTCACTCGTTCTTATTCTTGTTATCATTGTAAATTTCAAATTTCTTTGCTCGGATCCGGAGGATTCGGATGAGAAAATTCCCGCTGTTTCCCATCTACACTTTGGGATGGCTGTTCTTCCTCCCAGTTCATTCTTTTTCTCCTTGATGAACATCTGGATGACTTTAGCAGCACCAGTAAAGTTGGTTCCCAGATCCGACTTGATGGTGGATGGGAATCCTCGAACCCTCGAATCACAAAATAATGCTTGCATTAAGGAATTTGTGTTTAAATTGATGAGAATTTTACTTCGTACAGCCTTGGTAGCCATACAAGTAAACATCACCATCCACACCTTGATTTCTTTCTCATCCAATTTGGTCACATCTTTCTTCTCAAAGGTTCCCAATTTATTTATCATAAATGGGCCACGAGCATCTAGGCAAATATTCTTGAAGGCAAATTCTCCTCTCACTCGGACGGCCGGCAAATCTCCCATGAGTTGGGTTGAGGGTCGAGCTGAGAAATCATGACAAATTTTGCACTCATGATATATTCTTGTACCATTGGAATCCTTCTTGAATCCGATATTTAGCTCCAAGATTAAAGATCATATTCTGGGGTTCTGAGTGACTTGAATATTGATGCTCACGTTCAATCAACAACTTGGCTGGGGGATGGTATACATTGAAGATGATGGGGTGAGCAGCTCACCGTGAGCTTAATCAAATACAATACAATCGGTGTATTGTGATATAGAAATCATCATGAATCAAGAATTAACATTGGAACTGGAGTTGATTCGTAATCAAATCTCAAACTCGGCCAAAACAACACAAGACGCTGATGGCTCACATTGGTCAAAAGATGCAAAGCTATGAAACTAAAATGGACTTGAAACGTACTGGATCCAAACTCATATTAAGTTTCTTCAACAAAGAAAAGCAAAATGATTTATTTACGCCTCGATTATATACAAAAGAGAAACAATAAAATTTGTAAACGAATGCAAATGTGGCAGTTCAAATGTAAACGTAGAACATTTCATTATACATTGTCCAAAATTTAACACTATACGAAATACATACATTAACAAATATATAAACTCTCCAAATAATAATAACAAAATAGAATATCTTCTGAAGATCCAAGATTTAGTTTTTGTAAAAGACATAGTAAAATTTATAAGTTTAGCTCTCGACCGAACAATCAACAAAATATAAAACCAAAATTGTCCTCCTTCCAAAAATCGTTATGTAAGACTAACATCAATCAATGTGTGTGATGGGCACAAGCCTAAAAGCACTTTTATTTGAAATAAAGAATCAATCAATTATTTGAAGTAGGTTAAAAACGTTGAAAAGGAGAAAGGAGTCCATGGCATACTGTAGTCTCAAGCGGAAATGGCACAAAACGAATCAGCGAGAAAAAACTCTCAGTGAGCAAGGGGCGGTCTTGCACACCGAGCGAGCCAATGAGAAGCGTTTGAAAAGTAAGTTTCCATTTTTGTATGGACCATAATGTAAACAGAGTACAATGAAGTGTAAACGGCACGTTTGCTTCTCATCGGTTTAATATCGAAATTCAAGCCAATAACGTTTTTTAATTTCCATATTAAATAACAATCATGTTCCTTCATCTTTTAAGTTTACAATTTCAAACAACTTGATGTGAAGATGAATTTACATAATTAATTAAAAATTTAATGATGGAAATTATTGAGTTTCATAAGTATGTACTCAGTTTACGTTATCGTGCATACAAAATGCCAACTTACTTTTCAAACGCTTCTCATTGGCTCGCTCGGCGTGCAAGACCGCCCCTTGCTCACTGAGAATTTTTTTCTCGCTAATTCGTTTTGTGCCATTTCCGCTTGAGACTAGAGTAGACAATATTCAAATTTTACGGGTAGAAAATTAATACATAAAGCAAAATGGTTGTAGTTACGAAATCATTTAAAATCTAAATGGTTCTGCAATTTCAAGGGTGTTTTGAGTTTTCAATTTTTTATTTGTTTCCATAATGATTGTTAGCCTCTTTTTTATTTGCTCAGGTGGAATCATCGGTTTGAGCACATAGATTGATTTTCATTTTTTGAATGGATCTTTATGGCATTGCTGTTGGTGTTGGGCTGTGAATGGAGAATTAATGGAGCAAATGAAAAAACTCATTTTCATTTTTGAGTGAGAAAGCTGTCTTGTCTGGAGTCCTTTTCAGTCTATATGTAAGAAAAATCCAACTCGGGACTTTGCCAAGTTTTTGTAAATAAAAGTGTTGATGATTCGGCCCAGTTGTCTCGTCTTAAACTTTCAACATTTCAGCGTATCCATAGTTTTTCATATTTGTGTCTTGTCTTCTTTCTCTCCTTCTCGTGTGTGCTTACTGCTTACACCCTGTCACAAGTATGCACATAAAATTGACTAAGTGTGTAAAATATTTTGCGTAGGTTGGCGACGACTGTTGACTTTGTGAAAGGTACAAAATATCTGTATGACAAAGAAAAAAAAAACACATGCTGGGAATCGGGAATCAATGTTAGATGTCGTGCACATACATTCGGATATTTCCTACACAGCATAATTCCTATTTAAAATTCCTCACTAGTTTATGAAGGTAAAAAATAAAATTTCTGTCTTCCCCAAGCTGTTAGTAGCGCATAATAAAGAGAATTTAAAACTATGTTCAAGTTCTAAACTAATCGTAAGTTGATTTCCAAGTTTACTTTAGCCCACAAGGTACACAGGACCAAGTCAAGTCGAAGAGCAAATGCGGACAAGGAATGAAAAGGAAAAGCACACGAAGAAACTTGGACATTCACGTAGACTACAGAATTGTGGATTTGGGAGCTTATTCCTAAACCATTTTTCCGTACAAACTTTATAGTTTTTTTTATTATTCCTCTCATTTTATCTATCCAAATTTTGATTCGATTTTCAATTCACCCGTCATTGTCAATTCGCAACTTTCCGTGTATTCTCCATTTTACGGTTTTCATTTTTTTTCTCACATTATAAAGGCTTATATTCACTATAGGCGTGAAATGAGCGTGAACGGTGAAATTTCAGTTTCCACGGCGATTTTCATTTTATAGTGTTCACTTCAATTTTTTCGGCATGGAAACAAAAGTGAAAGCACAGTGCAAATGTTGGCGTGAAATTTTTCTAAATCTTCATTCTTCTTGTAACTTGAGCTTGGGTAATACAAGTTCAGATATTCGAACAAAAATGTAAGTCGAACAATCTTAAAACTAAACAGATGAATTTTCTTTGTTATTTGATTTTGCAATTGTTGACTTCCAAATGAATTTTAGTATAAGTTATTAGTGGTACTTTGGGATTTTCATGAGGGAAAAAGGTTTCATTTTCCTTTTCCTAGCAAAACAGAAATGAGAAACCAGCGTGTTGCCATTTCTGCCTGTATGTGCTCTGCTGCACTCACCTGTACCATATAAATACTTTCCAAGATTTCCTTTTCACCAAATTCCTCACTCTTCTCTTGTTTATTTGCTTTGATTTAAAATTAGGTTGTTTGTCTGTAGTTTGAGGGCTCATTGGAAACTGAAAACTCATGTCAAGGCTCGTCTATTTCTCACTCTGCATATTTTCTTACCGCCGTTTTGTCTAAGGTCAATTTTCTAAATATTTATAGTTTATACAGAGTAGTCAATCTCTCATTTCCTTCTTTAAAATTCCATGGCAAAATCAGGTTTTGCGGACCAAATTGTTTTAAACTGTTTTCCCAAAACAAACTACAACCCTCTTTATCTTATATGTAGTTGTCCAATCCTTGTAGACTTTCGTTCAAAGTCTAAAGTTGCTGTCGTGTATGAAGGGGAAAAAGGTATGCATTTTTCAATTGTAAAAAAGATGCAGTTAGTGATGTAGAACTTGAATGGAAGTTTTATTTGGGGCGGGGAAAGTAAGGAAAAAATGGATTTATTCATGGCACAGCACAGCAGGGGGCTCAACTCGTCATTTACAAGAGTCACTGTCACATTCATCTACTTGGAATTCAAAATCTCCTATGAATCCAAACTCCAGACTAGCGCTTTTTATGCTCTTTTTTTATATATAAATGACCATGTGGATGTATATGAAACGCAATCTATCATTTCACCCGCCCGGCAACATGTGTGAGCGATTCCACATCCTCAGCATGTTAAATCTTGATGATAATCATAATCACATGCTCAAACTTTAAATTGCACACTTTAACAAAATGCGCATTGGGGAAAAAAAGTACTGTATTGTATTGTAAATGATGGTAAGGTAAATGATGATGACAAGAATGAACAAAACACAGACACAGAAATTTGAGACAGAATATAAAACGTCGAGTCTTGATGCAATTTTATATGATAAAACTACTCTGATTGCAGGGTTCATATTCATATACTTGATGACTCTTCAAGTGTAATTGTGTGATTTTAGATTGTATGTAGATTAAAGGACAAGTGTCTACACATGGAACCCATGCGGACACTTCTCTCTTCTCCATTCAATTTCGTAGTCTGCTCTCACTCTCAAAACATCAATAGAACTTCCAAGTCATGTGGGTGGTCCCCCGAGTCTTTGAATGAAGACTCATTCCATTTTATTTTCCATCCTTATCATCAATGACAGTTTGGGAATGTTTTTTGATGCTCAACGCAGCAGGACCGACGACTCGAATCAATTAACAAAAAACATCATCAATTCCAATCAGTAAAAATACAAGTTCATCTTGAATCAAAAAGGAAAATGATGGAACAATAAAACGGTACGGTGTGTATTTAGTGCCAAAAAAAACACGAAATTCTGTATTCAAGGAGGATTCGTAAGGCTAAAGGTTTGAACAGTAAAAACGAGAGTAGGGTAAAAGATGGAAGAAGAAGAAATAAATGAGTGTGAGAGAAAATCCAGCGTGAGGGTTCATGGAATTTTCAATGAGAATGAGGCAGTCTCAAAAAAAGTCGGTGGTAGAAAGAAGTCCAAGGTACAGAGAGAAAGAGAGAGAGAGAGAGAGAGAGAGAATAAATTTGCAATGCAAAACTGAAGGTTTGGGGATGGATCGATGGCAGATTGAACGGAATAATAGAGGACCGTCAGCATCATACGCAAGATACACCAAGATCCTCAGTTAAGTTTAAGTTTGAGCTTACTGTTTGGATTTTTTTCTTTGGGATTTGGGATATGGAAAGGAGACGATGTTGAAGCTGGAGACGATGTGGATGCCAATGGAACCACTCAGGATTTTCATTGGATTTCTACGGGTGATCCGATACTTTAACCATAGTCTATGTCGCAATTGCCAAAAGGATCTGGATCTGGCCATACAAGCCAAAGTTAGAGACAGAGAGAGAGAGAGAGAGAGAGAGAGAAATTGAGAGAGTGAGGGAAAAGAACAAGTATCACGAAATCCAGTTGTAGTACGCGGCTAGTAAAATAAATGTCGAATGTTATTTGGTATGGATGGTGGAGCAGCTTGTGTCTTATTCTTCTTCTTCTTCGTCTTTCTTTAACTCTTCACTCAACACACACGCACACGTATATACACAACACACAATACAATACAATAGAAACTTACGCATTACTTACACAGTTTAGATTTTAGATCCATAACGAGCAAGAACTCGACTCCCCATTTTCGATGGTACTCCATACCGAGAAACTCTGACCATCCTTTCATTCCAATCGCAATTCAAAGAGTTCTTATTTCTCTCTCTCTCTTGCCTCTCTCTTATTTTCTCTTTTCCCTTTTGCCCAGTCAGATCCTTTGTCCTTTTCCCTTTTTTTTTCTTTCCGTCATCCACCATCCATGTCCATCGTCTTTCTCCAAATGATTCACCGTTAAGCTCCAGATCAAATTACGAATACCTTTTCCTACATATTTACATAGGTACATGCTATTTTGTGTTACGTATCTTCTGCATGTGAGCACAATATCGAAAAACGAGTAGAAGTAGAGTGACATGAAATGTTGTGCGTCCAGAGAATTTGAAATGTCTGTTTCTTTTCCCTATTCGAGATACACATAGCCTGCATGGACAAGCTTCAAAGCCACAATTGCAAGGATAAATGCACTACAAAACCCAAATCCAATGAGATCCAACGACTTTGCAGATTTCCAATTTCCAATAGACCAACGACCAAAAAACCGGGGACGACTCCAAAGATAAGAAGATTCTTTGTGTTTCTCTTGTCCTATTAAATATTTGTGAAACGAGAGAAAACGGGGGGAGATGACGAAATGAAAATTTCTGTTCACAAGTTTCCTTTCCCAGTTTTTTTTATCCTTTGATCTCTTTTTTATTGCGTGAGACGTCAATTGGGCAGACATGTGTCTGCTTGTGTTTGAAAAATGCAACTCGTCAATGACGAGTCGTCAATTTGCCATCATCAAATAAGTCCTTCAAAGAGACGACTTATCGTCAGACTTGCTTTCTAATTTCCAAAATAAACGCAGCGGCCTAAACGTCAGGAAACCGAATTTTGAGAACTTCCTTCTTCTTCTTCTTTTCCTTGCAAATAACCAAAAACAAATATTATCAAGAAAATTCCATTGAAACTTGTATTTATTTGAACTCTTCAAATTTCTTACGACACATAAAATGAGTGATTTTGTTTCATCCCAAGTTTGACATTCGACTGGGGAATTTGATTTGAAGCATATATAATTTTCACTCAATTGTTTACTCGATTTCTTTGTTATCCACCATGTCTTTTTCAAATTGACAATTTTATTACATATTAAGACATTTCAGGTGCATTTTCAAGGAAAACGTGTGGTTTCCTTTTTAAAAACTAATACATAATACATAAGAGAAATGCAGTTGATGGTGGAGGAAGCGGGGTTTGAGTCTGTCCAGAGACTTAATAATTAATTATTTTAAGATGAAGGGATTTTGGAGGACGCTTTAAGTGTGCTTAGTAGATGACATGGACGACACAAGTTCCATGTTAGATCCATTGCTACGTTGTCTGAATTGATATTGCCTAGGGAAAAGACATGGAAACATACGTAACACAAGAAGAAAAAGACGGGGGGAAAAGAAGCTAAAGCTGAAATTTGTGAGAACAGATGTTTTCCTGTGGTACTGGAAGCTTAATGTAAAAAAAATCTCCTGATCTTTCAAATATGCAGAGTGGAAGTGGATAAGTACAAGTACTCGGATGCATCGAGCACGGAATAGGTATGCATATCTATATTAAGCATATAGGTACATGGAAAACCATTCCTTGTCTGTCTCCCATCCCACTCCAGCTTTCTATCTTATACTCCACGTGGTGTGTGAAACATGGGAAACATTTGCGACGCACATGAATCTCAAAAAAGACACAGACTCACTCACTCCATTTGAGCAAGCCTAACGAAATGGGGTAAAAGTTTGTGAAAAGCTTAACATGATTACTCATTCATATCTTCCACCAATCAGTTTTGCCCGATTACATCAAGAGCAAAGTCAAAAAAAAAAAAAAACCGAGTAGGAGTTTTTCTTTATTGGAACTCTTGGAAGGAAAAAGTTGACGTGCACACGTTCAAAATGAAATTTTAAGCTACAGATTTCCCTTGTAAATTGAAGTCTTAGCATGGGAAAACATTCAAGAGTTTTTTTTTTTTCATCCTTTTATTTGCCTTCTTGTTCCCCCGTAAACTTTCCCTCTTGACATCTGTTTCGGGTTTGTAAGGAAAACATGTAAAAAAAAAAGCAAAAAAATCCATTTCAAAATCTATATTGAGGAATAAGGAAAAGTGTGTGTTCCAACGCAAAAGGAAACAATGGAGCATTTTTATTCATTTTCTATGCCAAGTCACTAATTGTAAATGGTCCGGAGTCAGCAGATTTCAATTTGTTATTTGTTATTTTTCAATTTGTAAGAGTTCTGACACACATTATAGTACAACAATGGGAGGACATGTGGAAATGGAAATTCTCGTGAGTCGAAATACAATACACGAGAATTTGGTTCAAGTGTCGAAAGAAATGGAGATTAATTAACTCTGTAGTGAGGTGACAGGGCTGCGTGGTGCTCAAGTGTGGATTTTATTAATACAGGGAAATGAAATGCTGACAGACGAATTAAGTGGGATCAAAAGGCACAGAGTCACGACACGTCGACCAGCGTCCACCATCTCAATTTCTCTTTCCAATGAAATCCGCCAAATGTCAAAGTCAAATGTATTATCAATTAATTTGCTCCATTTATTTCATTAATGTTTTAAAATGTGAGATGACTTTATGAATTTTTTGAAAGAAAATTTGTGAATTATGATGTGCACTACTTAAATTTGGAAAGTGCATGGGTTGACAGTTGACACGACATGAAGGAATGGAGATTGTTTTGAATGGTTAGCTTTGGGGTAATATAAATAATAAATATATTGTGTATCCACATCCACTGACGTTTGCAGATAAAGACGAATAAAGATGATGATGACGATGACATGGGCCGTGGAATTGTTCAAGTTGAAACTGGAAGTGAAGTAAAATTACATATAATAAAGACTCGGAATTGCTGGAGAGTACACAAGAGACGGGTGAAGGGACGGAAATCACAAAATCGATTCTTCAAGTCACTAGAAACTCCACTTCCGTTTGCTCAAACTACACAAGCACACACATACACACAGTGCAGTGTAGTGTAGAATGTGATGGAGTAGAGCACTCTTTCACGTATCAAGTAGATACACACACACACACACACTTACTCGGCTCTTTTCTATACGTTTCCATATTGCTCATAGCTCACCCAAGCTCAAAAACATTCAATATTGACGATTTTTTTCGTCTCCGTCCAATTTTTATCAACAGCATAAAAAATAAACCTTCAAAAAAATCTTCCATCGCGTCGCAACTCGCACAAAATACTGGAGAATATAAAAATTGATTTTCTTCTCTCTTTTTTTTTTTTTGTATTTCTCATGTATTGAGATTGAGGCTTGGACGGGGATTTCCTTTATTTTTATGAGCTGCTTTCTATAATAAAAGTGTGCGTATTTTATTGTACTGATATTTGGAGCATTTTGTTTTGCTTTTCTTTTTTGTTTCCCCGTCTTTTCGTTTTTTTTTTTTGTGAAGGGCATTAAATATCAGAGAGAAAGAGAGGGAGAAAATTTATGAGTATTTTCAATTGTTATTGGCATCGACATTCCAGTTCATTCCACATTGGAAATTCAACATGCACACGAGTCAATTGTGGTAGACAGTCCACTGAGTTTCATTTCATATTCAATGCAATTTCATTTTTACGCTCTCTCTCTCTCGCTCTCGCTCTCTGTTTGCCGTCAATAATTATTTGTGGAGTCCTCCAAATAATGCTCCATTAAATCATTCAATAAAATAAAGACAATCCCAATAAAAAAACCAGCAGAAAGCCAACGTAAAGGGATGCCGTAAAAAATAGTAGGAGAGAAAGAGTTGTGTGCCGTGGGATTATGATTATGAATGGAGTAATGGAGAGTGAGAGGGGAGTTTGAGTTTGTACATTTCCGTGATTGGTCTACTTAAAATGCCATATAATCCACAGAGAATTTCCTCTTGCTCATCCAAACAAAGTTTTTTTCTTCACATATACTTAGTCAATAGTCGTAAAACTTGCAGAAAAATCATCAAGCGTAGTTAAATACTTAAATTTATGTGCAACTTTCGTTTGGTGGTGGCCCGATCAAAGATTTAAATGATGAGAGAGAGAGAAAGTGAATTTAAAATTTTAGCATTTATTACTCTGAAAGCAATGTGAGGATTTCCCTTTGTCTATGAGAGTGTCGGTACTTGCGGGATTTGGGATTGCCTCAGTTTTTCCTGTATTTTGTTGGTAGTGGGATTGGGGGTTTTGATTGTGAAGGAGAGAGAGAGAGAGAGAGAGAGAGAATCCATTTTGATTGAATAATATAAAACCGCGGGGTTTAATAAGTCGTCTCTGGACTATTTGTACATGGTAGAATATTCCACATCCACATTGTTTGTGGGTGAACAAGAAAAAGGGATGGGGAAAATGCATAAGGAGTCCTCGTCTAATCTTTTTACACATTTCAACTCACCACCATTACGATTTCATTTTGTCCATGAAGGCAAATGGCAAATGAATGGATTATTTTATTGCGTCGTTAACTTTGGCAAAAGAAGGAAATTGAGTCGGGATTTCTTTCTGAAAAAATCCACGTACTTAGTTTCCGTACATACTCTACACATAGTATGTAGAGTATGAGTATACATGTGTTTGTGAAAGTGTATTTGAGCACAGACAAGGTTCGTTCTTGAGCTCAGTATTCTTTATTCTCTATTTCTCCTTTCAGAATTCATTTCAATCTGTACCGCATAAAGACGGATTTGTAATGTGCAAAACAGCAAAACTCTTGATGCAGCATCCTCCGTCTCGGTCCAAAATTACCTCTACAAATACTCCCATCTCTCTCTCTCTCTCTCTCCTCTTTCGTTAGTCACCGTGACTGCAAACAAATCTGCATACGTCCATTATGAAATCAATGGGGAAAAAACAATACGGAAAAAAGAAATGAAATGTTTTCTACCATCAAATCTTGTGACTTTTCCCACATTCAGAGTTGTACATTGTGTTATGTGGAGCTGTGGTATAATCTGTAATAGCTCCTCCTCTGTCCTCATAACTATCTGAGAAACGAACCACGGAAACATGTCAGTTTCGTAACGAGAGCAATCTACACAGAAACTCCTCTGTCTAAAACGCACAAACGGTGTACTTTCCTTTCTCTTTCTCTCTCTTTCTATGTGGATCCCGTGTTTGTTTTGTTCCTCTTCTTACTTATTGGTTTGGGAAGGTTGGGGAAAAGGAGAGAAAGAGAGAGAGAGAGAGTAAATGTAGTGCAGGGATGGGAGAGGAAGAAAAGGTAATAAACGTGCTCCTGCCGTCTGTCGCAACACTCAAATTACTTGGTGTTACGCTGCGGGTTAGTGTTTAGCGAACAGTAGTGGGTCCACAAAGACTAATGTATTTTTGTCATCCAAAACCTTTTACTCTCTCTCTCTTTCTCTCTCTCTCTCTCTCTCCTCGTCCATGGTCTCTACTCGCAATCACAAACTCCAGTCTGAATTTCATCTAACGTCAGAGTAAACAGCCCACACACTTAACTATAAACCTGAATACACTTAAGGTTAACAATCCGTGTATTTTCGTTATCATCGTTAGAGAGAGACATTCTGTAACATGGTCAATAAAAATACCATACAAAAATACTTGGAGGTTCAGATATTCAAATGTGAATCCTCCTGCACATTTACATTATTATAGATAAACTCTCCGTCCGTCTTTTTTTTTTAACATTCCAAATTGGAAATGTCTTTTCCCACATCCCCACCATTCCAAATCCAAATTACATGTGGGGAAAAGATGAAACAATATAAATAAAATAGTTTTTTCCTTGTACTTAGACACCACGCCGCAGACCACAGAGACATCCATTTGAATTTCTTATTGTTATTACAATGGCTTCATGCCATTTAAATGGGACATTCAAATTTATTGATGGGAAATTTTATGTGAGTTTTGCAAATTTGAATTTTGAATTGTATATCGCACACCGCTTTTACTCATACTCTGTATTTTGACTTTGGCTTTTAAACGTTACCATTCTTCAATAGTGTTTGTATATGTAAATATGAAAGTCAGGGAGGTTTTTTTTTTGTTTTTTTGCACAATTTAAATTTTGAAAGGGATTTTATTTTGTAAGAGTTTGTAGAGTTTGCCTCTATGAATTTTGGATGAAATGAGTATTTGAATTGGGAATTTGGAATTTTAGTATTCGGAGAGTTTGGTTGTTTGTTGTGTGTGGGAACTGAACTGATGAGATTGGAATGAGAGAACTGTGTGTGTGTGTGTTTGTATGTGTCATAATTACATGGATCTGCTTTCAGTGGGATGATTTATCGTTTGTGATTCGAGCATGATTAATATCCAGGTGGCTTAATCCCCTCCATTCCCAACTGTATTTCGAGAAGGGAAAGTGAAAGCCTTTGAAAGGTTGACGTGACACGATCTTAATTAAGCAAATATCTCTTACATTCTCCCTCTAAAAAAAAAAGGCAACCAATTTGGGCTTTGGACTAAATTTCACCTTCCCACATTGCGAGTTTCTGCACGAACCACTTTGGATTTGATTCTGATGGTGAAAAGAACCAATTTCCAATTTCTATTTTTTACTTACAATAATTTTACTTTAAACCTACATGGAAAAAAAGCTACCGTGTCATTGGAATTAAATCCATTCCATACAAAGTGTCTAAAGATTATCGTGATCTTCCTCCATTTACGTTTACGTTCCTTCCTAATGATTATTCTTCAATCTTCTTCAGGTTCTCATTCCCATTGCATCTGCTCTCTCACCATTAAATGATGAATGTAACTCCTAAAAAAATTCAATCAAAATTTCATGTGCATATTGTTTTTGGCGTGAGGATTTGGGGATAGATTGAGAGGAATACTCGTATGCGGAATTCGAATCTAATCTGGATGTGGTGGGTTGTTGTTGTTGCATTGGAATGTCACTGGGAGAAGAGCCGAGCCGAGACCTTGTCCTTGTTGTTGGTTGAGACCGCAGTTGAGAGGAAAAGAGGGAGAGAGAGAGAGAGTTCTGAAGCAATAGCTTTTCCCCAACGTTCTCATCTTTTGAGACTCAGGATTTACGATTAACATTGAGGAGTAGACTAAATCCCAAATGCGCTTGTGCATAAATAAGTATATAACTACACAGAGAGAGACAGACAAGTCCTCTTTGCCTAGACAAAAATATAAAATATCTGTATATGCATGCACAAGTAGTAGATTTTTCTACTTATTCTTTCCCATATTTGACTGCTTCATGTGGTGTAATGTGTCTTGACTTGAATATCTACAGTCGACAGTCGACAGTCTAAGGAACAAACCGTGAAGAGAAAGAGGAAGAGACAGAAGACAGAAGAAAATGAAAAGAAGGAAACAGACGAGAACTCAATCTGAGCTCTCAACTCTCTCTCTCTCGCTCTTTCCCTACTTTTGTTCCTTTCATCCCGTAGAAAAAAATTCAGAGTCAAAGTTAAAGTTTGAAATTCAAATATCTCCATTTGAATTCAGAACTCAATGTCAACTTGGGAGTCACTGTCACCGTCATTGCACTCAACTACACACTACACACAGTTACACACCCCAACAACTTTTCCAACTTTCCATACACATTCTCCAGCAGTGAATACAAATATAGATACAAATGTAAATCTTATATACTCCATGATGCACCCAGAGAGCCAATACAGACATAACGCGTTTGCCTTTTCTTTTTCTTATGTTGGGACGAGAGTAAACAAGGGAAAAAATACAAAAAGCCTGAGCAAACATGACAACAAATACATACACACCTTTTATGGTTCAATATATACCTACAAGAATTCAAGGATTCACCTATTAGTACAAGGAAATGGTCATAAATATGAACAATAAACCATCCAAGTCCAACAATACCAAAGGAAAAAAAGAGTAAAGGAAAACGGCGTGCGAAAAATAATTGTAATCAGTAATCGGGTTCCGAATGAGGATGAGGGAAAATGAAAAAAAAATGACTGGACATAGATATTTTGGTAGTTTATTGGTGTAGATGACTTTCCTTTTCCTTTTCCTTGGTCCGTGTGAGTGTGAGGATTTCCTTCGGGTTTTGCCCCTAAGTCTAAGTACTCGTCGATTGTGTGGAGTTGAGAGGAAATGTTCCCATTGGATTGAATTGGAGAGAATGTACATAATGTTTGTAGATGGGGGAATTTGGACATGGAGCAGGTATAAAAATGAGCCAAGTGTGGCTTCATAACTTCACGCAGTCCTATTAGAACTCTCAGTGGAGCTGAAGAACCTGAGCCTTGAAAATTACTATAGGATCGAGAGAGAGAGAGAGAAAGAGACAGAGAAAGAAAGAGAGGGCGAGAAGAAGCAGGCGAGAAGGAAAACCAGATCGATTTTCAGTTTCGGTTTTTCTCTCTCTCTCTCTTTCAGCCCGCCTTTCCCTTTTGTACTTGAGTAAGTAAGAAGAGAGAAAAGAGAGAGAGAAAAGGAGGAAAGAGTCAAAAAGACTGTCGTACTAGTGGAGCATTGTGTTGTGTAGTGTTGTGTTGAGTTGAGTTGAGTTGTGTAAAAAACTAAATACGCGGAAAACTGAGAGCAACTCCTTTTGGATTTCCAAAACTATGCACATTAGAAATTATAGTGAGAGCAATAGACGAGGACTGGAGTTGACTGTCCTCTAAATGTAATGACAAAACAAGAATCACAAATATCATCCCACCAACCATCAACCCCAAAACCAACTTAATAAATCTCATTTCAATTCATGATTTCCTTTTCTCGGCTGCCGACTTTACCCTATAGAATCAATCCAATTATTATTAAGCTAGTTAATAAACGGGAGGGGGGGGGGGGAGGATTTAAAGGATGGACTGTTGTCTAAATGTAAGAGAGATGATGAAAAGTATGCAGAGTAAATAATAATCAAATGGCTTATTAGTGTTGATTGGACAATGAGCGAGTGGCGAGTGGCGAGTGGCAAGAGAGTTCACTATCCTTAAAGAAAAGATAGGGAAAGGAAAGGACATTAAGAAAGGCTGATGAGATGGTGTGGTCTATTGGATTCCTTCTCTCAGAGTAAAACTACCAGCTATCAACTACCCAAGACAAAAGACATAGAGAATATAGAGACTAATCACACACAACGACGACAACGACGACGACGAGAAGAAGAAAAGCAAGAGTGTGGAAAAAGTCCAAGCCAAAGTTTCCTTGGAATTTCAGTCATTTCCCTTTTCTGTGGCGAATGTGTGTATGTGGATGTGTATGTGTGTGGCCTGTTGGATGTTGGATGTTGGAAATGTGGAGGAGATTCGATAGAGAGAGAGAGAGTATAAAAGATGGATGTAGATGATGAAGAAGGTATAAAATAGGGAGAAGAGACTATCTCTCCATGTACATAAGTACATACAAGATACAGCCATAGCCGAGTAATAGTGAGTAATGTCCTCTCTTCTCTTCTATCCCTCTCTTCCTCTTCCTCTGCTCTATTTTGTACGTGATCATACATGTGTGTAATAATTTCATATACGCCAGTGAGCGAACGAGCGAGGGAGCGAGCGAAAGAGCGAGAGAGAGTGCAAGTGGGAATGTCGTAGTACTGTATACATAGTGTAGTGCGGCTGGAGTTGTGTAGACTAGAGAGAGAGAGAGAGAGAATGTGTGGAGTATATTCATCCCTCTGCACTGTACATGTGCTCAAATGTAACCCAAAGGAGTTCAAATATATAGATAGGGCTACATATCTATGCATATCTATTCAGTGAAGGGAAGAGGACTGTAGACAGCCTCAGCAGCACTAAGCACCAAACATAAGGATAAAGACCAAATAAGGAGAATACATTTGTAAAAGTTGTGCTCTGCATTGAGTGAGTGAAATGCATATTTACCTCAGTCAGTGTCTAGAGAGTCCAAGTGTATCTCTAGCCAACCAAGTACATATAGTTCTATGTGTGTGTGGTAGTCATAAGTACCTTTGGTATGTAAATACATATATATATCAATATATCTGTAGTGAGACTGGGAGAATGAGAATCTCCGAATCCCGCATCCGCATCTCTCTCTCTCTCTCCTCCGCCACTTGAATTCAGTGACTGCGCTCCACGCTTTTTCACAAACCCAAACTCAAACTCACCAACCAGCCAGCCAGCCTGCCAGCCAGCCAGTCAGCCAGCCAGGGAGAGCATGCAACTAGGTAATGCTATAGAATAGAGCTACAGGAACTCAACCTTTATTTTCCATTCCAGTCTGTCTGTCCGTGTGCTGCTGCTGTGTTCATTTTCAGAGCACCCTCCTTGCCCTCCAGCTTCAGTTCTCAGTTAAACTTCATACAGCCAACAACCCACACAGAGACAGAGACAGAGTGTCAACTCTACACAGTTCTACACATCCACACACACTCACACAATCACACACACGCTATCTCAAAACTTCATACACAATCTCTCAAAGTGTGTTTCTACTCAAACTCGATCAAACTTGACTTGATATTAAATAGTGATTGATTTAATCAGGAAATAGTCATAAGAGTCACGCTGTCCCTTGAATCCGCGACAAAGAATCATTCCACATCCACATTTATTAACAACAAAACATTCATATTCAAATTTCAAAATTCAAAATTCAAATCCACTGACGATGAGAAAGGATTGAAGAAATATTGTTCAAGTTGGAGGTCTGAATTCAAATTCGAATTCGAATTTGAATCGGAGTGAAGGAACAAGGAACAAGGAACAACTGAAACGGCAAGAGAGAGTGAGAGGGAAAAAACCCACTCGCCTCTGTCACTCACTCAGCTGCTCGAGTTTCACTCAAACATTTCATCTTTTCCCAGCCAACCATCATCATCATCAATCTTTCGTCGCCATTATTATTTGATCGATCGTGTATCGTATATTTGTCCACTCTCTTTTCATTCTCCTTATCCTCATTTCAATTCCAATTTCATCAAAGTAAAAACGGGACTCCTCCGTCTTTTCCTCATACAAACAGACCAACGAGGACGTGAATGAGAAGGAAAACGAAAACGAAAACGAAAACGAGATTGAGTAAACATCAGTGAAAACTTTGCTGGATCGCTCCTCGTTACACATTTTTACAAGGGGGGAAATCCTTGTGGATAGGGAATAAATCATATAGTTTGAGAAGTGGATCTGCTTCACATCTTCTCCTTGTTCCCTCAAAACACTTTGGTATTTAGTCACATGTTCCATTTTCCATTCGGAAAATCCTCGTGACCGTAACAAGACCTGACAAGTGGTGATAATTTTTAATGCACATAGTAAAACGTGGGAAAACTCTTTCCCATCGTCAAACTCTCTTTTCCTCTCTCTTTCCTCTCAATCTCAATAAAACTTGACTTGAGGAACCAAACTCGGTGCGGCTGCTTAAGGAAAAACTCAAACCCAAGTGAAGCCACATGGACTGAAACTTGTGAGGGTAAATTTGGGAAAGTATAGAAGTAAAAAGTAAAAAATTTTTTGTTCCCTCGTCGAAAACATTAAAATCCCGCACGTGCTCATATTACAAATTGAATTATTCTAATTCTAATCCTTTGAATTTCAACTTCAACTTGAACACACAACAAATACAGGGAACCGTCACAAGGAATTCCCCGAGTTGAATTCAAAATATATATCCGTAATATTGTAGTCACAAAAATTAGTTGACTTTGAAATTATCCATCCCATCAAATATTTGTGTCTGTTTAAAAAAGATTCTCTAAAGACATTGACTCCAGATTTTTTTCAAGGAAAAAGTTTCCAACAAAATAATAATCAAGAAACTTTATCAAAAGTGAGTGAATTTTGTCATTTGTGGATAAAACTTAAATTGAACTTGAATATTTTTGATGGAATTTCCTTTGGTTATGAATTGGAAGAAATTTAATATTCTGAATTCAGCCGGATTGAAATTGAAATCTTAAATTTGTGAGGATTGAAAAGGGAAAAAGAAGAAGAAATTTTGTTTCATGTGAAATGCGATTTTGATGTAGAATTGTGATAAGATTTCATCTGTATACATATACAGATATTGAGGGATTTGATAACATTCAGTAAGAATAACAAGAGAAACGGAGAATTATTCTCTATACACATATTTGAGCTTCGTATCTACCCAGAAAGCGAGACGAAGACGAAGAAGAAGGCGAAGAAGGAGAAGACTTGATTTGATTTCATATAAGGTAAGGAAAAGAGAATAATCATGTTCATGTCATTATCTGTAATCCTTTTGTTTCCTTTTCTCAGTCCTCTCTTTATTCCTAAGATATTCCATTCCAAATTCAAATGTCCCTTCTGAGAATTCCCTCTCTCTCTTTCCCCTCTTCTTCTATCCCAAACTCAACTTCCACAGTTCCACAGTCTTTAGTTTTTGGCCTTGTTTCTTCACCAACTTCATCTTCATCATGATCATGATCACGATCACAAATTCCCTACTTTCAATTCCATCGCTATCGTACATTTCCCATGCAAATTTCTCCAGTTTATCGTATGTATACGGTAAAGTTTCTTGTTCTGGCATTCATTTGCAATGATGGTAAATTCATTATATTTCCTAAATACACCACACGAGTCTTTGGATGTTAAATTCCAGTCCGAATCGTCCTAAAAAAAAATACTTTCCCTTTTCCCCGTCACATCACTTTCCTCTTCCTCACCTCTTTCAATGTCCACTTCCACTAGTAACACTCGTCAAATTACCCATGTCAAAAATAGAGAAGTTGCGGAGTTGGGCAAAGAGAGAGAGAGAGGAGAGAGAGGAAAGAGAGAGAGGGAAAGTGATCCCCTTTTTATTTTGTTATCTCATTCCTCATTGATTTTCCTCATGTCCACCGTCACAACTTGTGACTCTTTCTCTCTCTCTTTGTCTCTGTCATTTGTTCATGTTGTTGTTGTTGTTGTACGTACTCGACTTGTGGTTTGGATTAAACAATGAGAAGATGAAAGAGGATCTTCCGTCAGTCCGTCCAGATTTTGAGTTGATTTGACTTCGTGCTCAGAATTTATGAATGAGTCGTCCGAATATGAGAAGGCAAACTCCCGTTACTCCAACTCAAAAACACATACGAGCTCTCGACATTTATTCAATTACATGGGATGACATACGCACCCAAACTCCCAACTCTTTAGACACAGTTTTTCTTCAAATTTCCTACATCGGACATATAAATATTGTCATTTGCCAAAATTCACTTCCACTTCCAGCCGTCTTTTTTTCACTTTTTCTCTTTCTCATTTGGTAATAAAAATGTGACATTTTCACATCTCAAACACAAATGGACTGACTCTGCTTCAATTTCCCTCTGTTTCTGCACGAGTAGCGGAGGAGCGATCAAAAAGTAAAGAAAATTGTTGGGAATTATAAATTGTATATTTTAGATTTTTTTTTTTTCTGAGGGAAATGGGGAAATGAGCGACGAGGTTCAGTTCAAGCTCAAGGAACCAAACAGCGACTTACTCCGATTTGAGAAAGGCAAAGGGCAATCAAGTTTGAGAAAATAATTATAATCCTTCACCGCACACAAAGCCCCGAATTATCCAGAAATTTATTATACATTTCCCTCTTTCTCTCTCTCTCTCATTCATTCACTCTATATGTACATTTACTTGTGTGGATGTGAGGATAAATACTTTATTGAAGATGCATTATGTAGTTTACACATGCATAGAAATTATTTTAACGACGAGATTGGTCCCACAATCCCAGTCGTCACTGTGTTGTCGCTCAATCCAACTCAATCCCACCAATGTGTAATGGCACTATAATGGCACTGGAATAATATCCGTGAATATTTGAATATATATTATATCTCCCCATATATCCGAGCATTGTAAAGTCATAGACGTTTTTGGCATGTTCTCATGAGGAGTCCCGGACTGTACTTGACTGTACCAGTGGGAAGTTTGAAAGGAGAAGAGAGAGTTTTAGGTTTTAGGTATGGAGAGAGAGAGAGAGAGAGAGAGTTGGACATTGTGGAAGCGTTGGCATGTGTAATTAGAATAGCGGTGCTGGCTTTAATTAGCAGGTTTGTAGATTTTCAAATGTATAGAAGGTGAAGGGAGAGCGAGTCGTGTCGACTCGAGTTTGTATTCGTACATCTATAGGTACAGTTTCCCATTGGAGTCTAGTGTTACTGGAGTAGGGAGTAGGGAGCAGTGAGGTCTCCTCCAAATTCCCTACTACATCATATGTACATTTACATACACACTCGCACAATAAACGAGGAACGTGGGCTTAATGATCCTCACTATCTTTCGTATCTGGATTCTGGATTCTGGATGTAGCCATGTGTAGATGTTGTATTATTATGTATTCCACTGCTGTCTGTCTGTCAACCTCAACGGTTGAGACTCACACTCAAGTCTCAACCGTAGAAAATATAGATATCCAAAACATTATGACTCGGCAGTACCCGAAACGAATGAAAACTCCATCAGATTCGATATCACAATGAAGACGGAGGAGGAGGAGTACATGCGGATGAGGATGAGTCGAGTCCTCATTTAGTCATTTCCCTGGATTCACTTTCGACAAGTTTTATTTACTGATGTATATTCCATTTCCATTGTAACTTTCATTATCTCACTCGTCAATTCACGTACACATTCTAAAATCTGACAAAAGAGCGAGAGAGAAATGAAGAGAGACGGCACACAAAAAAAAATTAAAATAAAATCACACAACTTGTACTTGTGACTTGTGAGAAACAAAACAGGGAATAAAATAAAATCGAAGGGAGTAATATCTGTAGTAATAACAAGCACCAAGACACACACGATCACGAATAGACAGACAGAGACAACTTTCATTTTTTTTTTACTCTCATATTTACGCAGAAAATCTACTGCGAGTTGAGAGTTGAACCTTAGGAAATGAGTACCAAACAAAACGAACTCATCGTCAGTACCATAGTATCAACGTTAGCGTTAGCATCAGCATCAGCATCACAAGTCACAACTAGCACCTTTTGCTTTTGTCTTTGGGAATTTCATCACGAAGCTCTTTGAACTCGCACACTCGACTTGAAGCTTGAAGGGAATTGACATTTTTAATGCGATCATAAAGTCTGAGTCTCTCGACTCAAGTCAAGTCTCAAGTGAAACCTTAATGGCGTCTTGGAAATATGTACAGAACCAAGAACGCAAAAAAGAGTGTACACAGAATCAGAATATTCTTGGAATGAGAATCGAAAACATTTTTCATCTATTTTATTCTCGCTCTCGCTCTCTCTCTCTTTCTATTTCTCTTTCTCATTTCATAGACCTTTTTTCTTCCCCCCCATAATTTCACTTTAATCTTCCCAGTTGGAATTGTGAATTGCTTAGAATGAGAATAAAATATAAAAAAATCTGGAGGCACGCTCATTTTTTCTTGCATAATAATAGAACGAACCAACGAGGTGTTTGAACTCCATAAGTCTTTGCACTATATTTTGCTTTTATATGCAAACTGCAAGGTGAAGGGAAATGAACATTATCCACACGGAGAATTGCAATTGTCGTTTCAATCTTCAATCCCATAAGATTACATGGAAATTATCAGGTGCACTTGCGTTCAGACTGTCGATTTACATTTATAAGGATAACGAATGCCGAATGCAGACCAGTCAATCTCGGATTTTCCTTGAATAACAATTCTAAATTTAAATCCTGCGAGGACAATGTCAAATCCAAATTAAATGTTATGTGAGTGAGCTGACAGGGGTCAAATGAGACGGGGATCCGTCATATCAGTCCTCGTCCACCGTCCATTTCCAAAATCCAGAATGTGAAGTGAGCAGAGTATTGAAGTTTGAAGTGAGAGAAGCTGGAGCTGGATCTTTGGATTCAAATCCTAATCTTTCCATTTGAGATTACGATTGTACTGCTCCTGAGGCCTTTTTCCATGTTCCCCCACTTCAACTCCCACACTTACAAACACACATACAAATACACAGCACAGCTTCTTTGAACACTGTAAAAAATTCAAATGGAGTAGTGTGAATAAAAACGAGCGGATAAAGCAACAGAGCTGGAGAGTGGAATTATATCAACGATTATTTCATTCTACATAATGCCAAGATAAATCCTCCACTGTGTAAACAAACAGAGAGAGAGAGAGAGAGAGAGTCACACAAAAACACTCGGATTGAATTGTAGGTAGTTTCTTGTAGTTGCACTGGGAATTTCCTTACAGTCAAATTGATACACCTTTAAGTTTAAGTTTAACTTATTGTTAGATTAGACAAGGACAAGGAACGAAAGAAAAAAAAAATTGGAGATCCAACAAGATAAAAATGCGCAGTGTAAATTGACGGGATGACGGACTAGCTATTTTAACGGCTCATAAGTGCATTGATTATGGACAAGGAAAATGAAAATTGAGAATGAACTAAAACCTTGTTTTAACCTTTATTTGTAGGGTACACATTTAGACTAGCTACGATAGTTATGAGTTCATGAGGAATGAGAATGTGAGATATTTAGGAGGTATTTTATTTACCAATGGAGGGAGTGTGAACTTTGAGCTGCTGTTGACTCTGGAAAGGAGATAATGAAATGAATTGGGAAGGTGGGAAAAGATATTCGAAATACTTACAGATATACATAAATAATATCCGGATATTATGGGACAAGGTAGGGAAAGTGAAGGACGTAAGTAAGATACAAATCCTCCATGTAGATTCACGATTCCCGATTCACCTCCAGTACAAATAAACTCACTCACTCACTCACACATTTGTAGATAAATAAACAAAACGTGGCTTTTCAGCACTTTCATCGAGCATCCCGAGGAGTAAAGGAAAATATTGAAAATAATAATATGAAGGGGCACTCTCTCGACCGTCTTTCATCTGTCTAGAGAATCTCTAGGATGAGGATCATAACCGTTAAAAAAACATTTGAATTTATCGTTAGTGATTTAAAGATACTTTCCTCCATCTGTTTTTAATAAGATTCCGGAGTCTTCATATCATTCATATGGGATTCCCAATTTGCCGTCTAACTGAAGAGAAAGAGAAAGAGATGCAGAGAGAATTGGAATTTGGGATTTGAAATTAGACAAGTGATAAGTCATTACGCATACATCAATGTAAATTAATCTGCACTTTTGTCTTGTTCTTGTTCCTCTAACATTTAAGAGGAACAGAAGTTTGTTGAAAGGCTCAGAGCTTTTGTATATCGTACTAACGATAAATCCAAGGAAGTTTGGGGCTCAAGTACTCCAGGACATTTCACACATCTTACGCGTGATGTACGTGAGATTCAAACGAGAATTTACAGAGTATGGAATGGACCGACTTGTGAGTGAAGGAGTGAGTGAGTGAGTGTCAGTGCAGTTGATGGAGTGACTGTGTGTGTAACTGTGTACATCTATGTCTAATGTATAATGTCTACCTATTCATATATGTATCTGTACATGTGTGTGTAAATGAATGAGAAGGCTCATGCTTTGCGCTCCATTCATAATGGTAATGATGTGGATAAAATAAATGCACGTAAAGATTACGCCAGCACAAACTTTAAAGGGAAACGATGGGAGGAACTTCAAGCTTAAAACTAACACGACCAAACTCTGTTGGCATTGGAACCGACTCTTTTTTGGCATTGGCAAAGAGTTGTGTGTGTGTGTGTATGGACTGACTCGGCATACCTGCAAATCCAACCTCTATCCCTCCAGATGAATACACAGACTACACCAGACTTAAAATACACAGATAAACGTGCGCTGGAATTTATTTTATTATTTTCTCCATCCATTATTTCCTGCAATGTGCATTTTTTTATTTCTACACGCACAAACTCTTTTTCTGTTTTTTTTATCAATAGAAATTCCCCCTGTCGAATCGAAGGATGAGCATTGGATTTTATAATATCCACCCGCTCAGTCACAAGCTAATGATTATTTTCCGTCATAAAATACAAATAACAAATACAAATCGTATTTACATTCACTCTCTCTCTCTTTCTTTCTCTCTCTCTGTGTCTGTCTCTTTGTAATTTAAAGTGTACGGACAGATTCCGCTGTGCATGCTCTTCATACTACATATTTTATCTGGTGGAGAGGAAGAACAAGTGAATGACGTAACTTGATTTCTTATTGACGTAACATTTACTCTGTTTATTTTTAAAGTGTGTGTTTTGACTGCTTGTATAGATATGTGTGTGTGTGTGTGTAACCTTTCCACTTTTTTTATGCTCCTCAAGTTGTATCCGTACGACGACATGTAATATGTAACTAGGATTGGAAATTGAAAACGTTGGTTGTCGTAATTTAGTTGTGTGATGTTGTTACGGGGAGGAAGATGATAAGTTCAATGTGGTGCCAATGCCAACAATAATGCCAACCCGCTGTTTAGATTTGAGTTACTCATTCGATTCTTCTTCTCCATCCTGACCAACGACCAACACCATTTAAGTCTCGACGACCATGATGATTTTCCATTTCCATTTCCATTCTCATCTTCCTTCACTTCAGTGGTTTCACTTGTTTTACATTTACATTTACATTCACATTTCAGTTTGAGTTTGAGTTTGAGTTTTCACAGCTGACGTATAAATTCTTTGTAGGTACTTTTCTCTCCCCACAGTCGTCGGATCTCCATTATTCCAGTACAAAGTATCGTACAGACTCAGCCTCAGCCGCAGCCCCAGCTTTCCTCGTGTTATCTACGACACATGCGTAAATTATTAGTATTTTGGATTCAGATCAGAATTGGGAAGGATTTTGATCAAAAATGTACCATGTACCCATGATTTTCAATGGTGTATTTTACTTTGTTATTTCGTTATTTGTAGGTACTGCGACTACAATCATTTCGACAGAGCAAATAGCTGATTTTGAGTCTGTGTGTGTAAATACAAATACGATGGGACAAAAGGCGTTAGCCGAATGCAATCATTTTGCGTGGGTAGGAAAAATCTGTTCTCCATCCTCCAAAATTTCATTGTCAGGTTATGAACGTAACAAGGGAAATTTGGATATGTACGTTTTTAGTTAGTTGGTGGGTGCATCATTTTACCGAGACGGATATTGACGCTCGGAGTATAGATAAGGAAATTTAATGTGTGTTGTGCAGTGTGCACCTACGTCCTCCGTGTATGTAATCAATGTAATGTAATGTAAGGGGAGTTGAACGGTTGGATGGATGGATTTGTACGATATATCTATGAATGAACATGAACACACAAACTACAAACGATAAGGCTCAGACTATCATTTCAACGTTTCCACTTTATTTTGTACTCTCTCCCTCCCTCTTTCTCTCTCTCTCTCTCTTGCTGGAATTAAGTTGAGTCTCAACCACCCCAACGTTTGAATTCGAGTTTGAGTAGTGAGGATTTCGGGATTTTGATTCTGAAATCACAAGGAACAAAATGAAAATGAAAACGACAACCACATGGGCATAAATACATTGTGAAGCCACTCATCCGTGTATCCATCTTGACATCCCCAAACACCCTCCGTCCCTCTCTTTCTCTCTCTTTCTCTCTCTCTCTGTCTCACTCACTCACTAACTTCCGAGCACGTTCATTGTCTTCTCCAACCAGTTTCCCTGTTCTGTGCACATTCATATGCATTTCCGATATAGAGGCTGACACACATGTGGGAAATTCGTGCACACTTTCCATCCATCCGTCATCCAGAACCAGATCCAAGCCATCGTTAGTTAACCCAAAACCCAATGAATTATTTACAACAAGCTTTCCGTATATTTCACAGATAAATGTATCATATCGTATGTACGAGGGACCCTTGAACGATGAGTGTCAGTTTTTTAGTAAGTACAAGTGTCAATTTGGACCCTTGATCCTTTTATTCCATCATCATGATGCTCATCACCGTAGACGATCATCCCTTCATTTTACATAATTCGTTCAATTCATTACACTTTACACTCACAAACTCACGATCAGTTTTTTTTTGCCTTTGAATTTTAAAAGAGTTGATCAGAAAGTTAATTGGACGGAGAGGGAACTCGAGAATACACAGACATTTATTTCATTGGCTTGGTATGATCTGGGGAACCCCGGAGCAAGGAATATGTTAAAGCCTTAAAAGGGAATCCCCCTCCGGCTCCCTTTTCTATATGTGTATATGCTTCATTTCGATTTGGATTTCGTAATAATAATTATGATCAAGGTCCAGTTTAAAGTTCAACGGGAAACCTCCCAAATTTATTACAGTTTGAGTTTTTCCTGTCTCTCTCTCTCTCTCACTTTCTCAAGAAGGAAGGGGAAAAAAAAAGGTTTTAAATTTCTAGCCATTTAAATTCCTTTCATTTCTCATACTTGACAAAAAATTATGACGGGCATTCCGTGGATGTAATGAAGATTTGGCTCAAATAAATTGTAATAATCATAATGATAATGATAATGAGGGAAATGTGGAAGTAAAAGTCAAATTGGGTTTGATAGAAGGCAATAATGGTAATAATGTTCATAATGTGGATTTAGAAATGGTTGGTTGAGAGGATTTGACTCGCTCATGTGGAACAGGACGTGACTTTAACTAATGTTGGTCTCGGGTTATTTGAGATGATCTTCATCGTCTCCAATTTGCTCACCGTATGCGTATGTAAGTAAAGTACAGATATATGTACAGATATGTAGTGTAATGTATGCATTTCCCCATCCCACCAACCACATCCCCGTTGGTTGTTCCTCCGAGTTCCCATGCACATTTCAAGTCCATTACGAAATCGTCCAGTTGCATTCCCTCTATATCATATCGTATTTACATAGGAATACATACATATTTGATATTATAGAGTTCAGTCATTTGGTGGCTCAAGAAAAGAACGGGAGATGAGAATGTCCCTGTTTTTATTTCGTTTCATTTCATCTTATCTGTTGGCTTTGGATCGTTTCACCGTATTAGAATCAGGGAATTTAACAAAGTCTCACGAGCGCACAGAAGTCAAAGCAGCTATAAAAATGTTTTCCGTCGCCTATCGTCTTCGTCTCCAATGTCCAATGTTCAGTGACCAGTCAAATTAGACATGGAAATATGTAGACATGAGATGGAGTTGAACATGGACTTGGACATGGAGATTCCAAACAGACTCATAAATATCTCATAATAATATAATAATATTAATAAAAGAGAATTGAGATAAGACTCTCTGTGTATTTTTGTTTTAGTAGAAAAAATAGCTGACTGTATATGCAAAAGGGAATGAGACGGAATTCAATTGCATCATGTCATCCATGAAATTCAATTACACTCTCGCTCTCTCTCTCATGTAATTTTATCGTCTTGATCATACGCGTATTGGCTCAGTCAATTGAGAATGTCGATTAAAGAGTTTAATTGGAAACTGCCGAGTTGTGCACACAAACATACACTTACACTTACATGCACTGAATTGTCTGCCTTTTCACATTGCATTCCAGCAATGGAGTCATTGAACAAGCGATTATGAATTGATCCATCTTGTCTCTCTCTCTCTCTCTCTCTCTCTCTTGTTTCATCATTTCCCATTCAGCAGCCACAATGTGTAAACATTTGGTGGGTTTGTTGGGTTGGATTCCAATTTGAAAATGAATTTAAATGAATACTTTTGGATTCAAGAACAATCATTTCCTGTGTACTTACTTCTACTATATGTACTATTTGTGAATTGTGCATTTTCCATACTCTTTCTCCTTCTCTCACTCTCTCTCTCTCTGTCTCTCGGCCTCATTTGTTTCCAGATGAACAAACCCAACCTCAAATTTCCCATTCCAAAATGCTGAGTTGTTTTCTCTCATCGCTCTGTGTGTGTGTTTGTGTGTGTGTAATGTGTGTATGCACATGGTCACTGCGTAGTTGATTGCCGAGTTGCCCAGTTTGTCACCATTACTTTGGATCCCTTGAGAGAATCCCCAAACGACAAAGCTCAAAATACCCAATTGAAATAATGGAATTTCATTGAATTTCCTTCATTTAGTCTTGAAATTTTCTCCAATTCAATTCCTAGTTGGAACTTGAAGATTTCAGGGTACACGGGAAATGTGTTTTGGGGGATCTAAAAAATACTTGCCTCTTGTTGGTGCATTTTTAAAAATGATTGTGGGGTTTTGTGAATAATGTGTGAATAATATGAATGTGAGCAAGGAAGTGTGTGAAAAGTGGGAATGGATGCGAGATTAATTAGTACCAAAAACTGTTTATGCATAAAGCATACGATAAATATGCAGAATTTTCCTGGAATCAAAAAGTAAATTTGAGTAGATAAATGATGAGCCAAAGTTTGGGATTGGTTGAAAAAATAAACCTCAAACTGTGAGTTAAAATACATATATAAAATTGGGTAAATGGGGAAAATACGTTCAGAGAAATGGAAATTGTTGGTAAAACAAGGGAAATGTGTGTGTTTGTTTACAGAGTACAGAGAACTCCCGAGTGACGACTCACTCTTGCATTCTCCTGATAGTCGACGAGAAAACAGGAGAAAGCCCCAGAAGGCACCAGGTCAACTCAAACAACATTTAGAACAGTCCAATTTGTTTTCCCTCTTCTTTTTTTTTTAACTTGTTCTCCTACAGGTACTTTTTTACTTTTATTCCACATTTTACATGTGAACAATTCCTAGAGTTGTGTTGGTTTTTCTCGGACAATTTGGCACTGGCTATTGCTATTGTTATGAGTCCGAGTGACCAGTCACCGTCACCGCATGTTACATATGTTTGGGCAGAGTTAGTTGTAAGCTGTGAGTAGCAGCCGCCTTTATTTACACTGGTGACTTGAACAAACGAGAATCTAAAACGAGTTGGACATTGACATTGGGCATGTCTTCAGATAATATGTGTTCCCACTTTGTGTACTCAACTCACTGGACTAGTAAGCTGTGCATTGTACATTGTATTTGGTATCAAGTCCGGTATTTACTCGCACTTTCCAGTACACATGTTGAATAGTTGAATGCTGTTCGCATCACTGTACTGCCTTGGGCTCACAAGTCTAAATTACACACAGCAAAAATCTGTGTAGGGTTCTGCTCTCGCTGCTGCTCTCTCAACTAGAATCATTCAAATTCTATATACCATGGACAGGATTTGCAAAATACAAATACAAATATGTATCAAGTCAAGAAGGGGGAAATCGAGTAGGCAAGTCCAGCATTGCGATGCACGGCAATGCAATACAATACAATACAAGGCAGCGAGTGTATATGGATAAAAAAATCCTCAATTCCATGGAAACAAATTCTTTGACGTCCACTTAGAAAACTGTTGAAGCGCTACTCACAAATACTTGCCGTTAACAAGACGACGACACGGTGGATGACGTCCACGGACGAGGAACTGTATTGAAAATTGAAACTGTCGAGGAGCTCAATTATTTTTTTCAACGCCCATCATGTTTACGCAGTCCCCCCTTTTCAACTTACTATTCATATTCACTATTCACAAACACAAGTACAACAATGAAAATTACACACAACTGGACACAAAACCAAAGTCCAAACACAGTCAACAACCAACAACTCACGTTTTAAATGTACATACTAAATACACAATGTGACAAAGTACGAGAGTCAAGTTGTGTTGTGTTGTGCAGTGTTCTGTGTTGTGTTGGGGAGACGATTAGTCTACATGTCAATATGTACACGGAAATGTCTATAATATTTTATGAATGTTATGTTGGAGTTGGATTTGCTGGGGGCAAATGTGAATGTGAATGTGTTCTCAGTTCTCCAGTTCTCTCTCACAGTCACAGCACTCCAAATTAACACGAAGAGATGACAGACTGATAGACAGAAAAGACATTCTTGCATGCCAACAACCATAAAACAAACAGTCCTTGGTTTTTTCCCCTTGTACCTATCAAATTTCTAATAATTCCTTTAACATTTAATTTCTCGGGCGTCTTTCTCTCTCTTCTTCTCTCTCTCTCTCTTTCTCACAAGTTCTCAACTCTTAAGACTAAACAAACATAAATTTTTTTATTGTGATTGCTCTCACTACGGAGCAAAACAAAAAGAACGGAAATTCCTTTCTTCTCTCTGGTTTGTCTTACTTTTAATTGTGATTTCACAGCTCAAAAGTTTCTGAGTCTGAACTAAAAACAAACATTGAACATTTGCCTAGTTTTTTCGGGGATTTTTTCCTTTAGAAAATAAAGAAGCAGTAAACAATTTACAATTTACAGGGAAAGGAGACGGCTGTAAAGTGTGCAGAGAGAGAGAGAGAAGAGAAATTTCGAGAACCTTGAAAACAAATTTACAGTTGACCAAACTCGAAAGTCGAACTCAAAAATATTACACTTGATGTTTTTTCTTTTCCACTTTCCTTTGGAAATGGGGAAAAAAGTCCCAAATGGTTTCTTCCTCATTGATGTTCATATTATTTCTGTTTTCATTATTGTAATAATAATTCTGATGGATTTCTTATACTTCCCTTCACGCCGGAAAAATAGCAACAACAACAACAACTCGATGGATTGAGAGAGGAAATGAGAAAGAAAAGAGCAGAGCAGAAGGTGATGGAGAAAAACGTTGGATTTTGAATTTCATTCGTGCGTGATGAAACATATTGGGAATGTGTTCTGTAGAGACTACCAAATAAACTACATTCAAAATACAAACAAAACAAATAGCAAACTATGCAGAAAATGAAGAAAAACGAGGAGAATGTTTGAATTTCCAAGAGGAAAAGAGAGAAAGAGGAATATTGTGCCAGTTCTGAGTGGTAAAAGAGTTGTATATGCATGCATTTGGTCATGTACATTGGATTACACTGTGACTGCACAACAGAACGCAGAACAGAACAGAACGACACAGGGACCCCGCACCAGCTCTAAACGCACATGATTGTGAATTGAGACCCGAATGACAGGAACAGTTTGAGTCCAGATGAATTACCCGTAGTCGTCCACATTCCCATTGAAAACCCGTTCTCGAGGCAAATGAAAGGGAAAATGACTTTATGTTATGCCCAACTGCTGTACAGTAGCCGTAGCAATAGAAATAGAAATAGTACTTGGACCGCTCCACCCATTGGAGAATATGAAGAAAAGGAGTGCAGATAAATTTGTATATATACATATTACATATTCACATTCACATGTGTGTTTATTCCTGTATTTCATGGAAAAACCCCTTTACAACGTCATATGTATGTATAGTGGATATGCTTTTGTTAAAGTCAGTGGCAATCGCGACTGGAGTCTCGAGTGTGTCGAAACCTTTCAAGTATATGGTCGATTGTGAATTGTGAATTTAAGGACATGTCTCAGTCGATAGTGACTCACTGAGTGACTGTTTGTGATTGGAATATGCAGGACAGCTCACATCACTTGAAGGATTCCAACGAGTACTAAGAAATGGATGGAGAGAATGAGACAGACAGAGAGAGAGAGACAGAGAGAGAGAGAGAACATTTGAAAAAACTCTTAAAACTCGTAGAGTATATTGTGTAACTTGAGACGAGCAGGGGAGGAAGAAAAAGGAGAAGAAGAAGGAGAGTAGGAAATGGGAAAGCTTTGGGAATCTCTTTAGAGTCCTACACCTGTTTTCTTTCGTGTTTTCGGCCTATACAGAGGATTCATGCTTCTCTGCTTCTCTGCTTCCCTACACTCCAGAGGTTTAGTTTAGGTTGGACAAAACTTGGGGCAATGGGAAGAGATTTACATATGTATACGTGAAAGGATTGTAGATTGTTGGTACATGGTTGGATTTGGTTTGGATGGGCATTGTGCTCATTTAGTGAAGGCGTCTTCACATCATGTTTGCATAAATAACATGCCAAGCCAAAGCCAAAGCCATAGCCAAAGCCATGGTACGATACACGTTACGCTACATTGCTATTCTTGCATATTCCAGGTTAAATTACACACTCGCACACAACACAAACACTGTCTCTTCTTAGTTCTTCTGCCTCCTCTTCTCTCTTGTCTTTGGGCTTTTCGAGGTGCTTTACTCTTCTACTCCTCGCTCCCTATACTGTAGAGTACTGTAGACTGTGGGTGAACAGGCAGTGAGATGAGTTGAAGCTACACACACAAGCTCTTCTTCCTCTTCTTCGTCTCCTTTTGTTCCACAAACCTTTAACTTTTTAGTTTCGTTTTCTTTTTCATTTTCATTATCTCTTCTTTCTGCTCATCCTCATCCTCATTCACATTTTCCCATCCGTGGAAAATGAAAATCTTGAAGAATTTCCACTGTGGGCTGCCTCATAAAATGATTTAAATACTTCCCCCCCAGCCGCATCTGCTCAAACTTCTTCAACACTTCAAAATACACATTGAGATTTAAAATTCCCAATTACAGACATCTCCATCATCATAAAAAATCCCCATGGAAAAATGGAAAATTTTGAGGAATGTAAACTTATCGTTAGTTTTGGTATTTTTGGACTTGTTGGAGAAATTCTATAAATATTTTTGTATGCATTTTGAGAGGATTGAAGATTTGTAAAAAAAAAAGTTCAATCCTATGATCTCAATTCTGATACCAAGTCCAAAGAAAACAAAGTGAAAAAATAGAGAAGACAAAGGTATAGTAATAGGAATAGTGATAAAGATATGCCCTACAGATAATAATATGTAGGGGAAGAAGAAGTGGAAGAAGAAGAGAAATCCTTTGCGGCATGGCAGTTCCGATTCTGTTTACTCCTCTGTCTCAAATGACATGACGAGGAGAATATTGGGAAATGACTTTGCTACCTCTTTCCCACTCTTTCTATCTCTATCTTCCTTTCTCTCTCTCTCTCCATTAAAATTAAAAGTAGACATAATTGTTTCAAAAAAGTTTGAACATGTGCGAGAAGACTCTTTGGAAAGTATGCTAATCGTTAATAAATACACGACATGTGGCGGAATGCCTCTGTCTATTTTCTCTCTCTCTTTCTTTCTCGACTCTCTCGACTCTTCACATGGGAACAAAAACAAAGGTTGAATTTTAAGAGGGCTCCAAACTACAAACTCCAAACTCCCTTCAAACTTCGACTTCGACTTGAACATTCCCCTCACAAAAAATGTTCAAACTCTCAAAGACGTCACCTATTTTTAGCTGTTGCGAGCTCATCCACTCGATACTCGATACTGAATCCGAAATTCCTTCCTCTCTCTCGTTTCCATCGGCATATCAAATATTCATCCACACTTTCGCATCCCTTTTCAAATCAACTCTACAGCAGATATTTGTTTTATGTCGCAAAGCTGTCCATAGGAATATCTGTAAATGCAGGAGATGAGACAAGATTCCAATTAAATGGAATTTGAAATTTGAAACAAGTCGTCAAGAAACTATTTCGTATTTCGTGTATTTTGTACTTCACACTTTTGTACATTTTTGTAAACAATTTACAGATACATTTTAAACGTATGAGTTGGTGAGTGTAATGCTGGGTTTGATATCGTAAGCTATTGGTTCGTTTATCGTCTGTATGTTCTGTGTGCAACTCCAAAGATTTTTTTTTGTCGTGAGTGTAGCTGTAATCCAGTTGATCCACATTTAGCTTAATCTTTGGCCTCTTCTGTCTGTACTGTTGACTGCAATTTTGGAGTGTCGTCCCATCGGGAAAAATCCTCTGCTCTCTTCCATCACAGACACACAAAAACACAAACACAAAACACACAAATGTATGATACACATTCACATAAAAACACGAAGGGTTTGTTTTTTACTTTTTATTGTTGTGTTGGTTAAATTTTGAAGTGATCTGTGGGAAGAGGAAGAAGAGAGTGAGAGTGAATGTTTCCCGTGGAAAGTGAGAATTTTAAAAGAGATGGAGATGGAGAGAGTGGAGATAAAGATAAAGTGAGCTGGAACATTTATGGCCTCCGGTATCTCTATTCCTCCTGTACATCTGTACATTCGAGTTTCGACAGTCAAGAGAACATGTAAAATAGTCTTCTTGTTGTGTTTTCCGTGGGATTCCTCCGACGGCATCGTCCTCTTCTTCTTCGTCGTTGTCGTCGTCAGGGACCGACCGACCCGCATATGAGCATCCTGTGTTTTTTTTTGCATTCTCCTCGTTTTCCTCCTTCATTCCTTCACAACAGACTCACAGACACAATTCGCTTCGTGTGTCTATACAGACTTTTCCCGTTCTTAGGTATTCTTGAGAGAATTGAGCCGGGGATTTTGAGCATCAAGTTTTGTAGTATCGTTGTGATTGAAGTGTGCAGTTATCTCTATCCTTGTACATGCATACATATCGTACATGGACTGTACTGTATTTGTACGATACTTATATGTGGAGATGGGGAGATGGGGAACACACATTATTATTATTACTACTACGATATTATTATTCTCATCCACTTACTTTCCCAGTCAGCCTATTTATTGACTCCATCTTTCCTTCACTTTAAACTTAAACTTTGGATTATTATACAGCCAGTTCTTTAAGTGTGTTTCTTTCCTTTCCTTTTAAATGCATTTTTTCCCCAGTTTATTCTTCCCCGGAAGCGAGCATGCAAAAAATTAGAAAATGTTTGTTGCTCGTTCAATGTCATACTCGTACATGAGGACGAGAATGAAATGAAATGAAAGTTGTGGTGCCAACTGCCAACGGAGAAGTCTATGGTAAAATGTTTGGAGTTTGTATGTAGAATGCAGATGCAGACAGTAGAATGGAGTTTGAATGTTGAATAGACAGGGGAGAGAGATTTTAATGTAGCTATTAAATATCCTCTGGATTTCCCAAACACTCACGTTCAAATTCAAATTCGAGTTTGAATATTTGAATTTCAAGTCAAATTCAGTTTGAAGCTGAAGTTTCAGGGAAATTTCATTTTAGTTGGGTCGTCACCGGTCTCTTCCTTCGTTTGGAGATTCCTTGTCTTCCTCCCTTCCTCCCGTGTTTCCAAATACAATAGCGAGAAAATTGTGCACACACCGAGAATAATTCGGTTTTCTTTCCTTGTGTGTGTGTGTCGTGTGCCGTCTTGCTTTCGGTCTCTGTTAGTGGTGTTCCCATTTTCTCTGTACTCAAACCTCCAACCATAATATCACGTATGTATAGGTACGAACACCACGAACAGAAACACGAACAACTCAAATTCAAAGGAACTGAAGAGAACCTGGAAGGGGAATTTTTTGTGTGTGTACTCACTTTCAACTCCCGATGATGATTTCAGATTTTTAGATATTTTTACGGTTTTTTTTCGGGGCTGTGGTTGTTTTATTACAGAGATCGTTCCATGAATTTTTCTTTAGAGTCTGAGGAGATTTGAGATTGAAATTGCACACACATCTCTCTCCACCACACAACAGCAACCGCACACAAAGTATTTATGTATTTGTATTTTCACCTGCATCCCACACCAACATAGCATACGATATATCTACAAAAACCCCACTTACAGTTTCCCCCTTTGTTATCGATAATAACTGCACTCGGCATTTCCTCTCACTGGAAAAAAGCCCGAGTACAAATTTACTAGACGCAAAAAAAAAAATTCTTTGTACGACTCTTCAAAATACTCTTTTGTAACAAAACAAAACGTTTTGAAAGTAGTCAAAGAATTTTATAGAAGGGAAAAAGTCTTTGCAAAAAGTTTCTTACCTAACTTGAAAAATTCTCTCTCTTTCTCCGAACGACGTTTCGAATTCACAATACATTAAGAAAAAAAGAATTTTGGATCAAAATATGATAACAATCATAAAAAAATTGGTAAAAAAAAATTGGACGAGTGTTCATGTGAAATAGCGACATTTGACATTTCAAATCTTTTGACACTAGGAGAATTTGTAAAGTTAATTCATTTCATATCATATATAGAAACCACGCATAAGCAGAAGCATACATTAATGCACATGTGTAAACAGTTGAACCCACCAACTCCATGAGCTTGTATGTAGAAAAACAAATGTAGTTGTTATGTAGTCAAATAGACAGACATGCAGAGAGAGAGAGAGAGAGAGAGAGAGAAATAATGGCCGGAGGCGGTTGACATGTAAGAAGATTCTTCCAGGTTATCTGATCTCGGGAACATTTACTCGTTTTCCTTTCACAAATCAAATCACAAATAACAAGCAACCCAAACGGATGTTTGACTTGCAACTTGTAATTCTATGTACAATATAAATATACATAGTTATGTACACGGTTGTTATTGTTGTTGTTGCTGTTGTATAACATTGGATGCCATTGCACCTAATTATAATCATTATTCTCTTACGTTTCTCTCCTTGCTGCTGTTTCTGCGTACGCTGATCCATTTCCATATACCTTTCAACTTTATTACAAAGTCAATTACCATCAAATCCTGACATTACACTACAAAACTTGCAAATCCAAACTGTCTGAACATATATTTATTATTCATTTCCCTCAAAGGCCTTTGAGTACCTACTCGAATTATTTATTTATTATGAGAAGGATGAAAATAAGAATGAGCAGAATTCACTAGAAATTCATGTACTTACAGGGGGAGTTGAGAAATTTTCTTGGAATCCATTTTGAATTTAATAATAGCAATATACCTTTGTCCGTTATCTGTTCTCGTTCGTTGTCTCTGTTTTTGTCTCTGTTTTTCTAAATAGTAAATGAAAGCCTCCATGTAAGTCCTTTGTAGCCCATCCCATCAAAATACTGTAGCTATTGAGGAGTTTTCTTCCAATGTAACAATAAAATCCCACTCAAGTTCCAACATTCAAAAATTAAAGCATGATAAAGTAAAAAAGAAAGAGGGAAATTTCGGGTTACGGTCAGGATCAGGAGTTGTGTGAGGATTTACATGGACGTTTTACATCATGGTTTTGGTGTGTGTGTGTGTACCCAGAAAGGAATCTGGAATCTCTCTCTCTCTCTCTCTGTTTCTGTTTCCATGTGTACTAATCATAATCAGAGTATATTCTGTTCTGTATACATATTTCATACGTACAGATTGTACATGGTTCAAGTTTTTCTTGAGGGATTCTCAAACTCATAAACTCTGGGTGTGAAAGAAGATGGGGATTTTGTGGAAAAGGAGGAATTACCTTTGCGAATAATGCATGACTCACTCAGCAGTTGAGTTGATTTAGTGCTCAGGGCTTTTGCTTTCGGTCGGGTAACATGTGGAATGGTCCCTCATACAAATACAAATATACGGATGGATACAGATACATGCATATACGATATCCTCCATATTCCATTCCATATTCTCCTCCATTCCTCAAATAATATGGCATTAAATGTGTGTAAACTTGCCCATACGCAAATACACATCCTCATCCTCATCCTCTCCCACCAGATTCATTTGAGTTTATTTCCATCCTCTGTTTCCCATTTCCCTCTTTCCCTCTTTGACTCTGTGGCAATATGGACTGAAGAGAAGAAGTGTCTGTTTGAAATTCAAATACCTACATCGTTCAGGTTAAGAAGGAGCCATGTAAAATGGGTGATGGTGATATGAGTAATCTGGTGATGAGTGATGGCGGGGGAATTGTGTGCACCACACAGTTCACCATTCACAGTTCACCTGTCTACATCCTCAAAAACACATCACAGCCCTAAAAAAAAAACCTTTGGATTCCCCCTTTTTTTATTTTCGAGGCATGAACTATTTTTTTTTTTTTATCCCGCACTTGACTTGACTTGACACCCTCCAATGAGAATGAGAATGAGAATGAGAATGAGAATGAGAATGAGAATGAGAATGAGAATGAGAATGAGAATGAGAATGAAGGGGGAAGAGTAGGGATAAAAAAAGGGTTAGATCGTAATGGACATTAGATGCACGTGTGTACACTTTTCGGGGTCGTTTAATTAAAGAGCTACAGATTTTCTTATGCCAGCTGATACAGGGATTTTTATGCCGTCATGATGATCTATCGCTGTCCGCTCACTACGTGATTAGTTTGTCTCTCTCCTTGTTATTCTCCACTCTTCTTCTTCTTCCTTCTTGCTCTTCGTCTTTTCCCTTCATCTCATAACATGCAATATTCAACATTTATGCTAATTTCTTGGCATTTGAACTTTACCCTTTAAATCTTTTCCTTTTCTTTTCCTCCTTTTCCTAGAATTAAAACTGTGGGCAAAGTATTTATACATCTACATTTCATATGCATATCCCCACATGTAGTAAATCAGTGCACAAAAGATCAATTAAATTCCCCCATCTCTGAATACAAAGTACCCGGATGTCAACATTTCTAGTTAGTTGGTTCTAATTTTCACAGCATGAAAAGGCCTCCGCCTTCTCGTCACAAAATTACGTGGTTTGAGAGAGTCTTTAAGTGAGGAATATCTTCATCATTTTCCATTTCCATGGCCAAAGTCCAAGGAAAAGAGAGATATTTTTAGCATTAATTAATGCGACTTCCTCATAACTCATTTTCTCATTTTCCATTGACAGTTCCCTTTAAAACTCCCTTCTATATATTTTTTGTCAAAATGAATTGGAAAGAGGAAAAGGAGCAAACAGGAAGAGCTCACTAATTAACTTGATGGTGACATGATAAATTTTAATTATGGGGGAAAATCACACACAGGAACTGCCATAGTGTGTGAATTTGACTGTGGAGAAAAGGAAATTTGGAAGTTTTGGTAAAATCATCAATTATACCCAGAATCCAAAAACCAGAAACCAGAAAAAACGAGTTGAAGAGGCCAAAAATCAAGTATGTAGATTCATTTTTGATGACGACTTTCTTCGATAAAAAAAAGAAGAAGACGGAAGTCAAGTTTCTGTAGAATGTAAAAATATATATGAAGAATGTGAGACAGAAATGGGAAAGGAATAAATTCTGTGTGATGTTTTCTTTGTGGCCGGCCATCTGTATTCTCTATCTGAACATTACCTTTAATGACGGCATCATCATCATCATCTTCACTTATTGAATCCCGCACCTGTGCCCAAACTCTCTCTCTCCCTCTCTCTCTGTATTTCTATCCAACAAAAGTTTACACATGAAAAAAATAAAGTTCCTTCTCCATCTCTAAAAAGAACCCCAGAAAAAACAAATTTTTCCCCTTCACATCTTCACGTTAATTGGCAATTAGAGGACGCCTTTCAAATTCCAACGAATCCTCATATTCATATGAAATAGTAGTAGTAATAAAAAAAAAATAATAGTAATAATAATAATTATTATTATTATAATTAATTATGTTGTGTAAACATAAACTCAGCCTACTAAAATTGGGAACAAGTGCAGTCGTGAGAGATTCTTCATATTTTATTTTCATTTGAATATGATCTACAAAATACTAAATACAAAATACGGATTAGTTCCTTTACATTGTACAGAAAAAAGAGAAACTTAAGGGAAATGCCAGGAAAGACTGCGGACATGTTTGAAATTGTACATGGGAATTGGAAATTCGAATTTCGAATTTGAACGTGAAGTTGGAGCCGCCCGTTCTTTTTTTATCCTCCTTCCTTTGTATATTTTGGTATTCTCTCCTCGTGAGGAGATTTTTTTGAGGATGGTAGCGGTATTGGCGCAATATATCTCCAGCTAAAAGGGAGAGTGTGAGTACAGTACACAGATGGGATGGGGAATGGAATAGAATGGAATGGAAGGTGGAGAGAAAAGAGGGGAAGAAATGGAAAGGAAAACTGCAAACTAGTTACAGTGACATATTGAGAGCATCAATTTCCCCAGAATCTTCTTTGTTTGCCCATTTACTTTCCAGTTCAAGTCAAGGCGCACAGAGCGCAAGAAAAAAAAAATGTCTTTGAGCAAAAGAAAAAGAAAAATTTCGGAACCTTGAAATCCATTTGGGAAATTCCCTGCAAATTCTCATCGTCAGTACATCCATAGAAATCGCCCTTTTTTCCCTTTGACTTTGCCTTTGCCTTTTTGTACTGGCGACTGAGACCAAAAGATTCTTTTAGACAACGACGACGACAACGACGATGGCCTGCCGCCCGGATCCATTGATTTTTTTTCATGAGAATTAGAAAAGGAAAAGTCATCCCTTTTTTGTCTAGCAATATCATAACGTTTATTATACAATATTATAGAATTTGCTTTTGATTTGTCCATATACTCGTAAAACAATGGAAATCTCAAATATCTGTACGAATATTCGTAAATTCCATTTGTTTTGTTTTATTGGCATTTGAGAGGATTTGAAAGGTTTGAAGGAATATATTATTGGATCTTCGGATTTGGGAATTACATGAATTCTTTATTAATGTATATGCAAAAAGGTTTTCCGCTTTCGTTGGGAATTGCTTATATGTTTTAAATATGTGTGAGTGCGGAAGGAGAGTCAAAGGACGTGACTGTTGCCCATTGAAAACAGACAACATGGAAAAATTAAGCCGACGGAAAGATATTGAATTGATACAAGGGGAAGAGAGAAAGAGAGAGAGAGAGAAGGAAGGGATGTGAGAGTGCATGAAGGATGAACGTGGAGATGACATGGGATGTATCCTATCGCATGAGATTCGCATTCAGCTTCGGCATGTTTTTGCATCATGCATGAGAGATTGATTTCAATCTCTTCGTCCCCGTTGCCATGCCATTTTAAAGTCAAAGTCAACGTGATCGGGGAAAGAGAGAGAGAGGGAAAGAGAGAAAGAGCGTTGTAGCTGGAGATCTGGAAGTGAACTGGAGGATTTCATAGAGTGAAACCTCCACATTTGAACTGGAAACGACGACTCAAAGAAAGTGACAGAGGGAGAGAGAAAGAGAGAAAACTCGAGGGAGTTTCACTTGGTTTCCTCCAGCTCAATCTTCGCATCAAATTTACTATTGCTATATTTGCTAGTTTCTACATTTCATAGAGTTTTTTGACACACCGGAATCCATTCCATTGAAAATATTGCAACACATTTCATAACCTCATCTGAAGCTCCATGCACCATCCAAAAATCCTTCATGCTTGTGAAAGAACGTGCAAAGGAAAGTCACTTTGTACATAATATAAGAGAATTCATGGATAAGTTTTGTAGTAGTATATTCCCTTATGCGAGTGACGTGGGTGGGCGTCTCTCTTTCTCTCTGCCCCATCAAATTTATTAGCATTTTCCAAATGGCCAACTTTTCATCAGTTAATAAGTAATTTCATGCTCCATCATTCAATTCCATGGTAAACATGGGAGGAAATCAACAAGCCTAAATCCCAAATCCAAAAAAAAAAAAAAAAATCCGAACTCCCAACTCAAATTTAATTACATACATGAAAAACATGAATATGGATATGAAAATTCCTCATTTTCAATCACATACTATTTTCCCCCCATTTCCAGCTTCTGTATCCACACGACGGCTTTCCCTAGAGAATTTCAAGCATTCTTCCATGTTTTTAATATCGTCATTTCTCATCGCCATTTGCATTACTGAATTATGTGATTACGTAGATTTTTAGGTATCGTACATATCGCTCCTCTAAAATATTCTTTCCTTAATATTAAAAGCAAACTCTTCCACCTAAAGTTCTCATACAATTCCGCATACATTCGTTCATCTGAAATCTGAACACAGAGAAAAAAAGAAGAAGAGAATGGACGACGGGGTACTTTTTGTTTTTGAAAAATGGAATGTCATGGACTATTGCTGTAGGTCGACTGCAGATAAACAAGTGGAGTTGAAAGTGTGAACAAGTATGCAGTTGACAGTCTGGTTCTGATTGTGATTGTGAGTGTGCGTGTTTTGCCTATATCAAAGGGATTATCGTCAGCGAGGAAAAGAGAGAGAGAGCGAGAATTTGTGTGAAATGGGAAACGTATAATTCAAGAGTAGTCAGAGGAGCCAGGGAAAAATTCATGGTTGTGTTCAGTCCTTGAAAAAAAGTCTAATTCTCATTTGGTTTTGTTTGGTCGGGGAAATGGTGAAACTGGTAAAATGACGGTGTTTAGTTAATGCATAATGTATATCTATTTTACCATCGTCAATCGTATCGCATCTGCTTATCTTATTGTGCAATCCTAGGCTTTTGTCTAAACTTGTACTTACGTGTTCCTCCCACAGAAGCAAGAGAGATAGAGAGAGAGAAAGAGAGAGAGAGAGACAATGAGAATGTGCAAAGTGCTTGTGGATTCCCGATTATTGTGGATGGAGAAGCAACTTTCTTTCTTTTCCTTCTTGCTCGCTCTCTTTCTTCATGGACAATCCAGTTGTACCTACATACCGAATCCCGTCCGTCCGTCTGTCCGTCCGTCCATATTATTTCAACTCTATTTCTGACTACATACAATTCCAGTCTGTGGACTGGAATTGTATAGAGAGAACAGAAAACGAGGGAAAAAACAAAAACAAAACTAACAATAAGAGCTCAGAGCTTTAACGATAAGGCAGAAACAGAGTTAGAGTAGAGCCAGGTTTGAACTGGAGTTTTGGAGTTGGGAGTATAGAAAGAAAGTAACTACGAGTTGGAGTTGGAGTTGGATGTGGAAATGTGGATTCAGAGTGGAGATGGCTGAATGTATTGTGTTATTTACTCGTTTTCTCCTTGTCAGACCTCTTGTTTGTGTATCCGCTCATTTCCTTTTGTTACTCTCTTCCACTAAACTCCCAATGCCATCGACTCTCATGCTATCACTATGGTATTGGCAATCCAGAGAGAGACTGTCGACTGCTCTAATTCAAATTTAAATTCAAATACACGGCTCGAATTATCCCTCTCTCGCTCTCTCTCTCTCTCTTTCTCTCTCATTCTTCTTAACAAGCTCTGCCATTAACCAAGACATAATTAAATCTACATAACAAAACATGAGCTTCAATTCTCATTTAAATATTCGATTTTCTACTGATTGGGAGTTTGGAGAGTTTCAGTCATTTTCCTGGAGAAATGTTAATCTTTTTGGGTCGAAAATATTGTAAATTCTGCCAAAGAGTGCAATTGGTGGATTTGTACGATAAATATCAAAAGATGAAGAAAAAACAAAAAGGGGATGAGGACATAACTTTGTACATTTTAGTAAATTTTAAGAGTGCTGATAAAAAGTTAGGGAGACTAAGCAGAAGCAGAAGCAGAAGCAGAAAAAGAAAAAGAAAATTGAGCAATAGTGTAAGTTCTGGTCTGGTTATCATGTAAAGAGTTTGTCAGAAGGAAAGAGAAGAGGGAGAGAAAGACAAAAGACGGAGGAGGAGGAAGAGGCGAGGCGTTGGGAAGAGCACACATTACCATGTTTATGTTTACCATTGTACTAAGAGACTGCGACACATTCACAATCCCATTTCATCATCCACAACATGGGAAATAGGCAACAGAGAGAGAGAGAAAGAGAGACATAGAGAGAGAGAAACAAAGGACTTGTGAATATAGAGATATTTGGGATTGGAAATGGAGATAAGAGAGAGAGAGATAGAGAATAATAAAGATAGGAGGAATGGAATGGAATGGAATAGATGGCATATGCCATATGGCATAAAACAAAAAGAGTATCTCGTTGTCTGTTCTGTAGTGGAAGTTGACTCTGTTTTCTGTTGTTTTTTCCGCGTGCAGTTCTGAGTTCAGTTGTTGTATAATACATTTGTTTGGCTGCTCCCCCCACTCACATGTGTGATTTTGAGGCGTGAGCCAAATGAGATTTGAGTTTGTGATTTGGATTCCTATTTTCTCGGGTCGTGATGCATGACCTTTTCCATGTTTTGTTGTGTGTGTTCACATGTCACATCGCCAGCCATTTCAAAATCCTCTTCCTTTTCCCATTTTTCCCCGTCTTCTCTCCATCCGACGACCGACGACGACCTCTCATCTTCATTAACGTCCTACCAAAAATACTACAACCAGATTTATTCTTTCCCTGCAAATCACAATAAAAAACACAATGGGAAAGGAAATGTCATCATTGTTTGGTGGTTTACTCCAGTCTGTGATTACTAATTGTATTTCAACTCCACCTCACATCAAATCTATTTAGACATACCAACACCAATACCAACATCAAATCCAATCTAATCAAATCGAATGAACTTGTAAAAAATAAATTTCACCAGCGCAGGAATTTGAAATTGGGTTAGTTTGTAATGGAAATTTCCTGTGTTTATGAATCATCTCAAGTATTATTCTTGAGTGGGGATTACTCATCAAGAAACGACTAAAGAATTTTGATAAATGGAATTGAGATGAATTCAATAGAATGGAATGGGACGTGACGAATGAGTGAAATGAAATGAGGGACAGACGAATAGAACAATAAATTATAATTATTATTGAGGGTAATTGATATTGTTGTTGGGAAAGAGTCCAGAGTTTAACTCTAAATGCTTGCTGACAGATGATGAAGAATTGAAGACGAAAGAAAGGAATTGAAAGTTGAGACTTAAAAAAAAACTCTGGCCTGGTATTTTCCAATGAAATATTAATCACGTTTTTTGGAGCTCGTCGCGTAACAAGTTTAATGACAATGACAGAGATTGACAACGTTTTCCCTGATGATGAGTTCTCTCTGCCTCCCCTTTCCACTTTTGCACACAGCTCTTTTTTTTTGTGCTCTCTTTGAAAAATCTCAGTTACACATTGTTTTCGGTATCTGGGCGTCCTCCAAATTCCAAGTAGTCAAATCCGGAAGCTCTCATTTTACATTTTGACTTTTAAAGGAACCGCCAATTTGAACTGATGTAAAGTAAAGGAAATTTTACTCCTCTTCCATATTCATTTGGAAATTTATTTGCATTAAATGATGCTTTTCCTAAACAAAAAATCGAGTGTGGTTTAATGTGGCCCGGAAATCATGGTCATCGTTTGTTTGCGTATCTAATTTAAATGTCTCTGTTCTCTTTTCAGATTCGAGTACTTACAAATTAGGAATGCTCCACTGAGAACACGCTCCTGCCAACTTGACAACTTGTACCTACTATCATTTCCAACTCACTTGGTAAGAAGAAGAAAAAGAATCTCATTCATGGTCCAGTTATTCCCTATATTATTATTCCATTCTATCTGTATCCATATTTGCATAAAAAACAAAAACCATGGCATGGCGTCACCCGCAGTCGTTTGGGACTTGGGATTTGGCATGTACAAAAAACGAGAATGGATAAAATGTGAGTGCGACCGTGAAATTATTATTCATTAACCAACCACTTTATCTGCAGTCAAGAGCGACTTGAAACTGGAAAAACCATTACTCAGAGAAATTCATATCCGATCTCGAATGTCAAATGTCATCTTGACATTTGAATTTGAAGGTCCAAGTCAAGTCCTTGGTTTCCCCACTTGTCACACACACAGAACCGAACAGAACCGAACAGAACAGCAGCAGAAGCAGCAGCCACTCGATTGAAAAACTGCAGGTTCAAGTCTCCCCATACATTTTAAATCTTCAGCTGTCAATTCTCCGTAGAACTTTTACCTGCTGCATAAAATTCTCTCACGTCACGTCACATCATATGTAAAAAATCCCCCACAAATCAAAAGTTTCTGTTCAGAGAGAGAGAGAGAGAATTTTCAATTAAAAAGTAATAATACATAATAAAAGGATAAAGTCAAAGATAAAGATGAAAGAGGAATACATATTGTATTATATTATCAAATCAAATCAAAAGAGATGCAGATGCGAGTGAATTCCTTTGTCAATTCTAAAGGATTTCAACTTGAAGTATCTCTGTACGTCGGCCGTTTGGTGTGTGTGTGTGTGTGTGTACATAGTCTGTGGTCTGTGATGATGACAGAGAAAAAAGGTTGAATACAAATATGTGCTCGTTTTTTTATGAAGCACCTGACTTGTTCTCACAACTCTCAACTTGCTTTCAAAAACTACAGCGAGTGAGGTGAGAGCGTAAGACAAGTGCAAAAAAAGCACTGAGAGCAGTCAACACCTTTTTATTATATGTACGTACGTATTTTTAGTTTTTACACATTTGGCCATTCGGCGGCGTTCACTCACTTGACGATGACGACGAAGGAGTCACACGGCGTCTGTTGTGTGTTAATGGTTAATGTGAACGTGAACTCAGCAATGATTCCTCTATATTTGGGCATACATAGGAATATTTCATCTCCCTCCTGCAATTCCATCCGCTGCTCAATAATAGTCAATAATTAAAGTTGAAGACTCAACAATGCTTTCAAGTCGTCTGACCAAGAATTAAGAATTAGAATCATCCTTCCCAGCATAACAAATAGCCAGAGTTTGAATTTACGTTTAAGTGGAAGTGGATACACATTTACACATACGATAAAGATAAAAAAGGGGGATAATGGAAGAATGAAGGGAGATGTGTCAATAAGCTCACTCCAACCAACCCTCGTTTATCTTTAGATGCATAATAAATGGACAGAGACGGACGGACATTCGAGTGTTTTCGTTTTCCTTTCCCTTCCCCACCTGCTCTCTCCCATCATTATATATCGTATTATATCGTACTTTTCCTCATTTTTTCCCGATCATTAGTACACCATTTTCATATGTACATACACACACACACACGCACACACTATTTATCTCTTTGTAGTTGGACTGCAGGGAGTAAAGAGAGGGGGAAAATAAAGGAATATAGCAATAGTGCAATACAGAAGACATGGAAATAGAAATAGACTCGATCGTCGTCGTAGTCGTCAAGTTCTAATGACTGGAATTGCTGCGTGTTGAAGTTGTTGTGCTGTTGTTGGGTTCAAGTTTGCCCCGTGTAATTGTGTGTGTGTGTCTGTGTGTGCAATTAGACCAAGATGAATTGGTCAAGTGTACAAGATGGAATGGTGGATCAAAGAGTGGGCCACGCTACGCATGATTTTTAATTAAACATGACATTATCCGTTCATCTACTCACGCACAAGAAAACTCAAGCTCAAGTGACTCTCAACATTGTACGCATATCCATATGTATCGTATGTACGTAATGTACATGAGGATTTATTTGTGGAAAATGCACACTCACACAAACAAACACTTTGCTAACTAAGGAAAACTAATAATTTATGAGAATCTCCTTCCTGTCCGGATGTATTCAATTCCTATCTCACATTCCCAATCAGATTGCAGCATAGGGAAATCCCTTTTGTGTTTTTTCATATGGTATAGATATAGAAGATGATTATACATATACGAGTACATACAAATCCCTTGTGCTCACAGGGCTGCGGTGAGAAGTTGGAGTGTGCCTGCATATTTTATTAACGTTATTCTTGTATGGAATTGGAGTTGTCCCGAACGACAGACTGGAATTTGTATCTGTAGTGTGCAATTTCAAATTTCAAAGCTACTCTTGTCAAATCTAAATAAACTTTGTAAATGCATCCATTTCCATTGAATCCCTGCTCATTTTTTTTAGAGCTCTGAGTTGTGAATTGTGGATTGCGGATTTTGAATTGTGAGCTTGTGAGCTTGTGAGCTGGAAAGGAAAGGGAAGGAAAAAGGAAATGATGATGAAATGAAATTGAAGTGTTGACAGGAGAGATAAAATCAAGTAATTTATGTTTGGATTACATTGAATTGAACTAATTTCATGGCGAGTTTCCAACAATTGGGAATAGAGAAAGCATAAATATGAACAGTGCAGATAAATTATAATTTTGTCTGGCTAGAATTATTTCTATGAGGATTTTGTACATATTTATGAAATATGAAATACTGATACATTTGATATGTTTATATTTGAGAAAGTGATGCAATATCGGTCATAAAAGTATTCTCATTTCCAATTGAAAACTTTGAGTTTGGAGTTTGAGTTGACTTGATTGCGATTGGGGATTGGACGAAAGTTGACAAAATATGTAGGGATATTTTTTGGGAAGGAGTTGTACTGTAATTTTATGTAGTTTTTATTGCTACTGCAATATGCATGTAGTTCTCCTCACTGCTACTCCTCGTACAGTTTTAGTAGTTTAGTTTAGTTTAGTTTCGTTTTTCTTCTTGTTCATGTTCTGGCCATGATTGATTTCCTTTTATTTGAGTGCTCCTTCTTATTCTTATTCTTGTCCTTGTTCTTGATTTGTTTGAGTCTTTTGTTTTTGGCCTTGCCCATTCCCAACCAACACGAGACTTTGATTTGGTTTGCTCTCATTTTCACTTCCCTCCATCAAAATAATCCGAACCCAACTCGGAGTTCCAATAGATAATACAACAGACCCAATGACGACTTGGATTGTGACTGTGAGTTTCCTTTCCATTTGAAACTGAGCAGGAAAGTATGGAGGAATTTTCTTTAGTAGTTTTTGTGTACAGAAATATTTCTTATCTGTATGGATTTCAGTTGTAAGTACATAACAGTTTTGTACAACAAAACTATAGTTTGCGATTAGTTGAGTTGTGCCATGAAAACTTTCCACGGCGGCAATCGCATAGTTTTCCCTCCTCTTTCTTCTTCTTATTCTTCTTCTGCTTCTTCTGCTACTATTTCTATGTCCTTGTTGTATTTAACTTTCCCAGTGGAAGAAAATGAGGGATCGACATGGAAAACCAGAGAAAGTTTGACGACGACTCATTGTAGACTTGCTCCCCACAAATATCATACAGAACCCTCCTCCGATTGCATGTCCTCCTCTTTCTCTTCCTACAATCGGGAGGAATAATAACAATATATAGTTTTCGATCCAAATAGTTTGCAACCAGCAAACCAATTTCATTTGGTTCCTTATAGATTTGTTCAGGCTCAAAACTTGAGACAACCCACCAACAACTCGGAGAGTGGAAATATCTTACGAATACAGATAAACATGGACTCGTCACTCAATTTTATTTTGTTTTGGTGTACCCGAAAAAATTCCGTGTGTGGACTCAAGAGTGCTTAAAGAGTTTACGTTTACGAGTGACTTCATCCATGTTGTTGTTGCTTGCTTTGTTGCTGGGATACACATATAGAATATAGATAGATATAGAAGTAAGTATGCGGGTCAAGTTATGGATGGGATGATTTGCATTGTGTGAATCAAGTGGGCATTTACATACCTACAATGTAATTCACAAGGATAATCGAGGAAATGGGGAATCCCGGACTGACAGTTTCTCTACTTGACTTTGAAGAGTTGTTCAGTTGTTTCTCTCTCTCGTTGTTCCCCCTTTTCCTTTCTCCATTTCTCCCTCACTCACTTTACTTTACTAACTCACTCACTCACTCACTCGCTTACTTATCCTCACAATCTTGATTATCCGGCCAATTCTCAGTTGAACAAGGAAAGGAAAGGGAAAGTAGTAACTGTACTGAGCTCACACATATGAACAACCATAAAATGTACATATATTTGTCTGTATGCTTTTCCTATTCATGTTTCCCTTCTATGGTTTCGTGCATGTTGAGTGGAGAGTTGTGGAGTTGTGGAGTGAGGGAGCAGACGACTGTCGACGCTGGACTGAAACACCCATTAATTTTACCCTATTAATTTGAATTAGTTTGTTTTGTGAGCTCATTGCCCACCGTCTCCGTCACCGCAGGCTTACACAACATTGGTGAGTGGTGTACACGGATTACGGATTACGAATGACCATGAATTTCTTTCACCAACTTGAGATAATGAGCAATTAGCGTAATTTACCTTTCCCTTCCATTTCCTCAATTCCACATCATCATCATGCATTGAGCGAAATGAAGGCAATCTCAAATCAACCAAAGTCAGGTTTAAATACACAGAGAGAAAAGTGTTGGGGCGCTCATTGAAGGATGAATAGAGTCAAATAATACAGGTGGAGTATGTTTGTCCATAGTCTATAGAATAGATGGAAATGTGGACTGTACACATGTTTTAGGAGGTGGGGAGTTGGGAAACTCTCCATTGAACAAGGAAAATGTCATGAATATCTGTAGTCGGGATAATAAAAGCTTGAGCATCTATGTTCATACACAAATGTCAAAAAATACTGTAGCATATACAGTTATGACAATTTTATATGGAGAGTCCAGCAGCTAGTTGAACTAATCGTGTAAGTCCTGAGTAGAGAGTACAATCGAGTCAGTGGAGAATTGTGAGTTTGTCCAGTCGACTGAAGCCGTCGTGTCCGTACGAAATCAGAGAGAGGGAGAAAAAAAAAAGGGAGGCCAAATTGACGGAAGCATCAAATGTGATTTTATTTCGTTTCCGTTCCATCTCGAACCAATACAGCGAACGATGGTCTTTGGTCATCGCTTGCCACCATCAATCTCAGCCCTCCTTTTCCATCGTATTGCTTCCTTGTATTTGTACCTACTTTCTCTGTAGTCTGTCGTCTGTAGCCTGTATTTTGTCTGGATGTGACTGTGACTGTGATTCGGGCGTGTGTTTATTCTCTCGTCTTATCAAATCCAAATCATGTCACATCCCATTCCCCATTATCTACAGAGACCTTCAACTCCTTTCCATTCAGTTCCCTCCACTACATGGGGGGGGGGGGGAATTCCCCTTTTTTTTATTTCGCTTTCCCTTTACCATTCAACGTTTGTTTTTATACACTTCCACATTTTTTGAAATTCAAGCTCATCCTGATATGTGGATTCAGTGTCGGAAAGACAGGAGTTGTCCATGTTAACTACCATGAGGAAAAAATGAGGGGAATGAAATGTAAATAAATAGATAAGTGGGGTTTTGTAATTTGTCGAGGGTTTTTGAGGGATTTTTGAGGGATGAACTGGCCACTTTTTATTCATGACTTTGAGTGGAAACAATCACACACAATCAGATTGACAATTGACAAGCGGAATCATGGAAAGTTAAATATTGAAATCCTCATATGTAGTAAAATGAATGGGGGGTTTGTCCAAAGTCCAAAAAACGGAATCGTCCCTCAGTAAAACAAGGACAGGAAGAGAACGGAAGTTCATTTACATTATAAAACTCTGGATTTGAAATTTTAACTGCATAATTAACGACTCATTCACTCAAATCAACAAGAGGACATGAATAAAACTCCCTCCTGTCCACATCCACAAATTATTTAATCGTCAAACCCCAAACCCCAAAAGAACATTGACAAATTCCCAATTTTACATTAGAGAAAAGAGCCTGGACAAAAATAGAATGGAAAATGAAAATTGGAGGTTAAAAAATATTTTACTACATAAAGTCATATACAGAATATTTGTGTGTAAAAAAAAGTTCAGGGCGGTTTGGTTTCCTTTTCCTTTACGTAATTTATGAATTGTTTCTCGATATTGTTCACATGAATTGTTGGAGTCGATGAATCATAAATGACAAATGCTATGATGCATAAAACGTGAGGAGAGTTTCGAGATTTAATAGAAAGGAGAGTACGAGTGGACTATATATACGAATTTCTACGGCAATAATATAAAAAAAGAAACTACGATACTACTTGTGACATTTTTGGCTACGGCTAATAAGCTGCAAAATCCAATGGACAAAGGTAGTAAATTGAAAATGATGACGCGGATAGATTGTGGATTTGATTCAGAAACACACACACGCTCGCACCACCGCCGATTCATGTTCTATCGTGTCCCCCTTTTTTCCTTTCCTTGCAATTCCCGTTCCCAATTTCGTGTCGTTTGTTTCAAAGTACATTCGAGTGAATGAACGTAGACAGTGAGACAAAAAAAAATGGTAGAGAATTTAACGGTTAAAGAAAAAAAACTGGTATGACTTGGTTTTTCGTTTCGGTTTATCGGCTCGAATATCGCGAACGCCATTCTCTTCCTCTTTGTACATACTCTGGCTATTGCTCTAAAATGTGACCAATATAAAAATCTACCCGAAATGGGTTTTCCTTGCTTTCCCTTCCCTTAAATTATGTAATTTGATATTTCCTTTCTCTTCTCCTTCTTTTCACGTAGTCTCTAAAAAGACGATACGCATTATTGTCGTTTTACGATATATTTTCTACTCGCTTTCCCTTCCTCCCTTTCTCTCTCTCTCAATACTTTCCCTCATTCCAACGCTCCCAACCCCAAATCAACCATCACACCATTTTAGTTTCCTTCAAACCCGCTCAAATTTTCCTTGTGACTCCTGCATCCCGTTTTAAGCATGCAAAATAAATTTTACCCGGAACATATTGAGCTCACATTTCACACATAAAGTTTGGTGTCATTTAATTTCCAAATTCTAAAGGATCCCTTCCAGAATTTCCTCTCACGACAGGGAAATGATGTGATTTCATCTTGAGACTTGATTTTCCTTGAGTTTGCCAGCAGTCGTCTGTGTATAAAAAACAATGTTTGTTGTAGAGAATTGAGTGAAAAAGAGACGACGATTTGTACAGACTGTTACAGTAAAATATCAAGTCGTAATTCCGAAATGCTCGGTCGGGCTGACAAGAGGAAATGTGGGAATATATGAGAGAGAGAGAAAGAGAGAGGAAGAGAGAACATTGGAGGGAAAATGTCTCCAAACTGATTGCCAACAGGAAACCATGGAAAAGGAAAAGGAGAAAAGAATTTTTCGATTGAAGCCAGCCAGAGAAAGTAAGGGAAAAGGGAAGGATGGACTTTTGTATCGTCGTATCATCGTATCGCTGTATTTGTGTCAGTGTCTGTATCTGTAGTCATAGAAATAGGGAGGATAGGAAAGAGAAAGTCTTCTCCCTTTGTTCATTGTATATTTCCTATTCCTCTATTTTTGCTTTCTCATCGATCTCTTTTTTTTTTACAAAGGTTTCCTTCACATTGGCTCTCTCCTATTACCACATTACCTTTATCGTGTTTTACCCTTTGCCCTCGCTCTTTCTCTTTCTCTTTCCACGTTTCTCTCCTCTCCCTCTGTGTGTATTAGCTGTGGGTTTAGAAACGAATAGATAGAGAGAGAGAGAGTTCAACAAGAAAAAGAAGGATAGAAAGTAAAGAAAGTAGATTCTCAGTATTCCTCACAGTGAAATCCAGTCGGTCTCACAGGAACAGAGAGAATCAGAGTGAGTATGTCTGTCTGTGTGTGTATATATATGAGTGTGTAAAAGATGTACAAGAATATTATGATGAAGTAAAGATGTGAAGAGGATGAGGATGAAGAAGAGAAAGAGGAAGAGAAAGCAGACACTCAAATAGAAGAAGGCGGCAACCAAAAATCATATAGGAAAAGCAAGAATCTTCATCTTCACGACCGTTAGTTCCTCTCTTTTTTCCCTTCCTACTGTTTCTGTTTCAGTTTTTTTTTTTTTTTTTGTGTTCTGTTCGGGTTTGGGTTGTAATGGGAGCAGAGAGTAAATTGGGAAGGTTGTCTGTCCTGGTCTCACTTATTCTGTGTGTACATATGCTCCCATGTAATGTAGCTCGTGGTGGTTGGTTGGATATACTTTTATTATATAATATCATCTCATAGCACAGCGCATCAGGAAAAAAAGAACAGGAGAAAGAAGAAGCTGTGTGTGGAAAGTAATGCGAGGCACGTACGATACGTCTCACTCGGCATTCCTTGTCGAATTCGAAAATTCGAATTCTGAACAGAACAGAGGAGAGACGAGACGAAGGAAGGAAGAGAAGCAACGTGGATCCAAATCGAACGAGAGAAAGAGAATGAGGGAAAAAAGGAGGAATCCTTTTTTTTACATCGCTCGTCCTCTTTTTCTTCATCTCTTCTCATCTCTATACTCTTGAAAATTTACTCCTTCCCTTCTCTCTCTCTCTCTCTCTCTCTCTTTATCTCTTTATATTTCCTAACGAAGATACGGTGAGAATATCACATTTCTCTCGATACTCCATGTTTCCTTTTTTTTTCTTGGAGTGAGTCGGGTGTTTTGTGGGGTCTGTCTGTGTGTCTATGTGTGTGTGTGCGAATGGCATGAAAAGATTTGACACGAGGAATTGAGAGGCATGAAAATGGGAGAAGAGGGGGGATTTCCGTAGTTCCATATCCGTAGATTTTAGATTGTATTCAGTTCTGTTGGAGTCTTCATGTATTTATATTTATGGACTTGTCTCATATTCTCTCTTCTCTTTTCCCGTTTTCATCCACACATTTACACATGGAGAAGAAACCACAATTTACAGTCTCAACTCCACACCAGGAGTAATAGAGGCAGCAGCAGCAACAGCAGAAGGAACTCAGAACTTACGAGCTTGTCAATTCCTGGATTCCACTTTGACTTTCCCCATCCCGAATTCCCTTTGCATTCCATCACACTCCCAACTTGTGCTAGTCAAGCCCTGTTCCTCATTCTGATTCTGATTCTGATTCTGATTCTGATTCTAATTCTAGCGTTGAATCTGATTTTGAATTCTGCTTTTCCTTGCATTCGCATTACTCGTCGCGTTGCCTTCGGGGCAATAAGTTTAGAGATAGCAAGGCATCTGTGATTTTCCATATTCCTCACGATTTTCTCTTTGACTTTCTCCCTCTCTCGTTCCCTTTGACTGGAGTTGAATAGTCCTTGTATAGATGTAGGTTTTTTTGGTTGTGTGAGGCCGGAGGGCGTGTGAGGCGGATGGAGAGATGATGTGAGTATTTGTGTGTGTGTGTGGCTCCAGCTCAAATTTCATGTGTAAACGAGCCTGTCTGACAACAAGAGTCGACTACTTGAATACCCCTGTCATGTTTTATCCGACACATGTAAAAAAAAAAAGAAAAAAAAAAACCCTCCACCGATTTTCTCCGTCCACTTCCATGAATGCATGAACAAGTTGAACAACAAGGATGAGAACAAAAAGGAGGATCTTTTGAGAGAGAGAGAGAAAGTGTTGGGAAACAGAAGCCAAAGGGAATCTGAACTCGTTTCATGCTCCAACTCACTCCTGTCACTTCTCATCACTTCCCCACAAATTTCCAAATTCCCAATTTGATATTTCACCTACAAAGAGAAAAACTAGAGCAGTCTTCATTTGAATCCCGTCATTCCCTTTTCATTCCGTATCGTATATGCAATCAATTGAAGCCAGAGGCTACAAATTCTCCTCACGGTTTTTTCATTCGAAACTCGAGTTCATTAGGAATTAGGATGCATTTATTTTTTAAACAATTTCTTTATCCATCATCAAAGATTTTCTCTTTGAGTTTCTTGGATTTTGTTCTTGACGCAACTGGGATTTAAATGGAAACAAGATGAGAAAGTTGATAATTTAAATAGGCGGATTTTGAATTTGAAGGTTGGTTGAATGTTGAAGGACATTTTTAGTCTAAAAGAGTTTACATTATGTTGCTGTTGTTGTTGTTGTTGATGATGATTATTAATGGTCGACTGTGTGTCTCTCGTCGACTGACTTTTCTAGAGAAGAGTTTGTCAACTCTTTTTTTTGTCTTCCTCATGAAAGCCTTTGGAAGAATACCCAGGGAAATATTTTTCACTTTCCACTTGAGACCGAAAAAAATCCTGTCAGAGTTGGGAGATTGGAATTACAGTTGGTGTTGAATTTGAGTGAGATGGAGATCCCGACTGTTTAACAGTTTTAAGATAAAGAGACTGAAGAGACGTTTTAAAAAACATACTTGAGATGAAGGAAGAGAAAGTAAACTGTACACAGAGGCTTCACATCAAGTGACTTCAATTCTCCGTTGGAATTCACAGAGTGTGAACAGTTGGAAGACTCTTGTGGATTCTTTTACACTTTTTTTTACACATTTCCCTTCTCTCTCACTTCCTTCCCTTTCTCTGTCTCGCTTTTCCGTCTCTACTTTGGCTGTTATTGTCCTTGTTGTCCTTGTTCTTCATGTCGCTTGTGTGGGTTGAGAGACTTGTTGAGACAACTTTCTCTCTGTGTCCTCTCGCATTTTCCTATTTGATTTTTGCCATTTCTCGTGGAGCTGACTGTAACGATGTGGAGTGAGTGAGTGAGAAAGAGAGAGAGAGAGAGAGGATAAAGTGAGAGTGTGCTTCTGTACTGAGAATGTGGATTGTATACGTGAGAGCATGCCGAGTCTCCGATTCTTTGACTGAAAGTACAAATAAAAAATAGGAGAGAGAAAAAAAACATTTTTGTTTCATTTTCCTCCACTCGCAACACTCATCCAAGCACAAGGAATGTGGAACGAGCTCAAGAGAGCCTTCCACTGCCATGAGAATGAGAGCGTGCAAAGGAACTGGGAAGGAGAGGGAGGAAAATGAAGACAAGTCGATGAGTGCCAAGGAGAAAGTAAATGTCAACTTGACGTAAAACTACTGGGAGAAACCGAGAGAGAGAGAAAGAGAGAGAAAATAAAGGCTTTAGCAACTTTGGCGAATGTGTGCGTTGCTCTGTTTGAATGTCCATGACGTTTCACTCTTTCTCTCACTCACTCACTTCTTGTCACGGACTAAATTTCACTTAAACCATAGAAAACTAGGAAACGTCACAATTCATGCACCAAAAATATCCATTCCTCACACTCGGTCTCGATGTCTAGATTATTCTTCAACCAACTAACCAAAATTTTATACACTCTTTGAAAGCCTCAAATTCAAAATCCGTCCTTAAAAATACCAATAACTTTCCGAGTTAATAAGATTCAAGTTGTTTCAATGAAACGATGAGCCCGTTTCCTTTGTAATGCAGGGAAATGCAAAAAAAAGTGTGTCGTTCGTCATGAGTGAAAAGTGACTCACGGTTGATTCACTCAAACTAAAACAACTTCCATGTTTCTCCTCATCCTCAAGTTTTCCCATTAAAACACCTGAGAAGCTGAGGAACTTGTCCATTTTTCATTTTGACTTCACTCTTCTTCTCAAATCTCAAATCCCAAAAGTCTCACAATTTTTCCTCTTCCGGCCAAAATTTTTTAAGTGTTTTCCCTGACGCCAAGTCAAGCGTGAAACTAAAAACTTGAACTTAAATTTGACGAGTTGAATCCCAACTTGAGTTGTTGGAATTCCACAGATTTTTTATCCTAAACAAAATTAGGACATTCCCCTTCAAATATCGGTTCTGATCTCAGCAGAGCCCACAGGAAAATATTTATGATGGAATACGTTTTTGATTAGGAATTAGACAGGAAAATGAGGACGGTAGTGAGTTAGTTAATATTAATATATTTATATATGAATGAATGGCTGGAGGCCGTGTTTTTCCATGAATGTGATACGATGGGAAGGAGAATAGATGAATAGAGAATGGAATTTCACAGATAAAATGCTCCACATTGTTGCCTGATGTTATCGCGCGTATTTCTTTAGGGAAATTCCACAGGGTTTTCTATTTACTTTTCCCTCCACCGTCTGGTTCAAAGTTATAAATGTGTGTAGAGAGAAAGAGAAAGGGAAAGAGAGAGAAAGAGAGAGAGAGGAGGAAAGTAAATGGTATTTTTGAAGCCGGCAGCCATGAGTTATGATGACTGACTGAGTTTGACATGGACATGACGGCCAAGAAATGGAAGGAATGGAAATAACGTTGGTTGGTCCAGGCGGGAAGCGAAAGAGTGAGAAGAGAAGAGACAGTTCAGTTCAGTTCATTCTCGCTTTTATTCTTCGCCTTCCCCTCCTCCGTCTTTGTCTTCTTCTTCTTCTTCTTCGTCGTCGTCGTCTTCATATTCAGATGTTCACTTTCCCTTTTCTTTTTTCCCTGTCTACGAAAGGAAATGCTTTCTCTACTTTCTGTGGCCTTCACAAAAATAGATATCCATCGTGAAAAATTCCATGCGAATTGAGAATCTCTGGTTGGTTCAAGGAATTTGAGACGGAGCCGACATTCCTCGTCTCTATTCAAATTCATTCATTCTAGTTTTTTTTCTATTCCTATAGCAAACCTTTCACACTCTGATTTTCCTTGTCAGACGATCCTCACACGATAAAGATGAAACTGATAAATGACAATTCTATGTGACCGAACGGTCTACATGGAAAAAATTCATAGTCATAGTCAAATATGAATCTCATATCAGTATCGTATTCTCCCGGTCTGGTTTGTATAGTAATTTGATTGACAGTTCCAAACTAAAATCTGTAGTGCACCGAGCTGGAAAGCGAAAGCGAAAGCGAATGCAAAAGTGAAGTGAAATGCAATGAAAACCGCGTGAAGAGGATAAAAAAATTCAAGAAAATTCAGTTTAAAAGTCGTAATGAGTTTCCTTCGTATTTACTGGCTTTCAAACTCCATAGTTTTGATTTTAAAATGTGGGGAAGGGCAAAAAGTTGAGGGTTGAGAGAGAGAGAAAGTTTTCAATGTGAATGGGATTAACGACGACCAAATGCTTTCTTTCGTTTTGTCTCGAGTCATTGTTGTCTCTACTTGTTGTCAAGTGGAGGAGTGAACACTTTCATTTCTTTCTTTTCTCTCATCTCGAGATCTTCGTCGCTCCAATTATGGGAATTTTAATGAAGGAAAATGAGTGAATTAAAAAATGTTTGATGTTTTCCATTGAAAAGAGTCCTCGGCAGTTGACAATCGAGCTCTCTTTTGAGCATTGAGTCATCATTTTCGTTTTGAAATTTTGAAATATCATTCATCAGCAATCGCAGTAGTAGCAACCAGTAGGAGCCACATGAAAAGAATTACATGTACGATACTTTGAGAAAGTCCCGGCTCAGCCCCACTTGACTCCACAGTTTCCATCGCAACCTTTCAATTTTCACCAGACATCATAAAATCCGTCTCTGTCTTTATTTCAGTTTGCGAACAAAAAGTTTTAAAATAATGAGGACGAAAATAATAATAACAATTTTTAATCGTTCAAGCAGACTGACGGTTTTAAAAAAGGATTGATGAAATCGGAGGATTAGTTCAAAGGTGAGGAAAGCGGATGCCGAAACATATGGGAAGAGTTCAGAGTTAGATCACAAAATACGTAGAAAGAGATAAAAAGAATACAGGAGAATTGAGAGATGTGATGTGGCAAGAGAGAAAGCAGAGGGGGGAAAGGGAATGAAGAGAATGAAAGAGTGGTCATAGTTGACAAACCCGAAATGGTTAAAGTAAAAGGAGAGAAAGAAGATGGAAATTTTGAGTATGGATCGGATCTTTGGATTTCATGGTGAGTGCAAGAGACGACGACGGAGAGAAAAGAAGAAAGGAGGATGAGGATGCGGTCGGAAGCTCATCACAGGATTCAAGAAGCATATCATTCAACTCTCCATCGCCTTCACAAATCCACTTCTTTTCTCCTCTCTCTCTTTCTTCTTCGACTTCTTTCTCGAAATGAAGGAGATGCAGATGCAGTGAAAGTGGAAGGAGAAATTGGGAGAGGAGTACAATCCCACACTTTCACATACTTTCCCCGTCCAAGTTTTTATCTATTCATTCTCCTACTTTTACTCGCTACCTTCAATAGTTTTCTCTTCTCTCTCTCTTTCTATTTTCTATGGGATTCTTACTTTTGCTCTTGGCTTCATTCTTGCTACTTGACGTAGTTTTCCTTTTCATTTTCCCGGTGTGTGGTTTGTCCTTGTTTCGAGTTGGTTCGGTGGAGTCTGGTTCAGTTGTGTGAATGGAATGGAGAGAGGAGACCAAAGCGCTTCATGATCATGCTCATGCTTAGTTTTTTTTCGGTATTGATCTGTTGGAGTTGGAGATCTCCAGCATCTTCCCCCCTGTTGATTTATCGAATCTCTATATAAAGGTCAATAAAATCTTGATAAACGAGCTCAACTCCATTCTCCATTCTCTCGCGCTTTCTCTCGCTCTCCACCCTGTGAGGACGACGGCACTAAATTTTTGGCAAGGGCAAGAAATCTATAAGCTCCTAATTTCTTCCCTTTCAAATACACACATGCAGATGGAAATCCCACAAAACTATGCTACAAACCAAACCAAACCAAACCAAGTCCATATTACTTTTCCCTTTATCCTTCCCCTGCTATTCAGATTTGTACTTGAGGATTCCATTTGGATTCAAATTTATATTTGAATAGCCACAGACACGGACATCACACTTCTCTCTCATTCCCGCTCAAAAATAAAGTCTCGGAAACGATCGGAATGCGTACTTGATTGGAACATTTCCAGAAAAACGATCGCATTCTATCGTCTCCGATCGTTTGCTAAACGATGGTCGAGAATCCTATGGATT
>JAIUND010000533.1:0-65706 GCA_034699125.1 Gisinianus flammeolus
ACGTATGCGTCCTATATAATCATTCTGTGTCCTATGTATTTCCACACTTACTCGTGTGTATTCGACGTACATATTTACGTCATATGACGTCACCGATCGGACGTATGCGTCCGATATAGTTCAAAAATCGCCTAGGACGTATAGAGTCGAAATAGGACAAATCTCACCGAAAGTTCCTGACTGAAATGAGAAGTTGAATATTGTCGAGAGTGTTTGTGTTTAACGCTAAATTATAAATAGATACTTATAGGCATAAATATTTAAAGCCTTTCTCATTCCACATTCTTGACTAGTGTACTCTCTCTGTTAAGTGACAACTTTGTGAGTATTTGCTGTAATTATACTACCTTTTTAGTCCTCAAAATCTGTTTTCCACACATGGAGAAAATATAAAGATTAAAACAATTACTAGTACCGCAGGATCACCAAAATCCATCAAGTGTGCTTTTAATCCATTTACTAATATTAATTACTATACTTCAGAATCCTTTGGTTAACTCACAACTTGTTCATAGACCATCATATTAAGACCAACAAAATGTTTCACTTTAATAATCATCATTAAATTATTAAAAGAAAAAAGGGATAAAATAAACAACAAAAGTCGCAACTTTAATTACACACTGGACAAATTAAGTTCGTTCACGGAGAGTATCAAGTTGATTTACTGTATCAGCGAAATCCTATTAAACTTTGGTTCGTACAATTACACAAATATAATATACATACTACCTATTTAAATTATATATAATTCCACAGCTCTATATACTTACATATATATATGTCAAAGATACATGAAAACGTCAAACTTAATTGTCAATCAATACATTAATACATAATATAGTATTCCTAAATATACTCGACCAACAACAATGAACCATTACTATCTAAATGTGATTTTAATTATTATTTTTCAAGTATAGAATTTGGCATCATCCTGCTTTTTTTTTGAAGACCAAGAAGTCCTGATTCCTGCATGTGTGTGACACACACTGTGCGTATTTAGTATTTACTCTCCGTTCAGAAAGTATTGAGTTGTTTATATCGTAACTATAGATAGTCCTTATAGATTGTAGACAGTTTTTCCATAACCAGGTTAGCCTAGTGGTTAGTGACAATCTTTTAGAAGTTAAAGTTAAGTTGTTTACTTAGGTTAATAAGAAGATGGAAGGGATGACCACCACCGGTGTAGTAGACAAGGAGTAGTTGTTGTGGCAGGCTTCTCCTTCGCAGCTAATTAGTTTCGCAGTAAGCTCCAGTAATTTAAGGTAAGTAAATATATATAACCGTACAACTTAAAAGTACTGTAGCTAACTGCTAGGCAACTGCTTAATTTTTTGAATAAATTCTTGTCGAATTTTTTTATTTTTGTGTAATACCATTATTCATACAATGTAGTGGGACAATTTTCTAAAATAATTTTTTTACATGGAGTTTATAAACGAGACTGCTGTACTAGTACTTACTCTCAATTAATTGCAATTGTTTTGTCTCGGTGAAGAAAGGTCCTTTACTTTATAAATATAAAAGACTTTCCTTCGTCAAACAAAACAATTGCAATTAGTTGTGAGAAAATACAAGTCTGGTTTATAAACTCTATGTAAAAAATTATTTTAGAAAATTGTTGCACTACATTGTGTGAATGGTTTTGGTATAAGGAACCAATATATATTGAAGTAGAAAGAGATGAGGTATCGCCTTAGCCCTTAGCGATGAATTATTTATAACTTGTACTTCAATGTCTATACATAGTAAATACTAATATTTTGATATTGCCGACGGACTAGTCCAAGAAAAAAACTTTAACTTTTTTTTATAATATTTTGCAGGGATGGGGGGAGCAACGGATAAGCGAAGCTTTTTTGCAAAGACAGTGGAGCACCTTGCTCGCTGTCTAGCTGTCATGAAGCCGACACCTTGGGAAAAGGTTAGATAAATAAATATACCAAGTTTCATTTTGTATTTTAAACTTAATTTTTAATCAATGCTGATGTATCATGTATAATATATAACTACGAATTGGAATATATGTATGCATAGGTGACTCGGCTATTTGACCTCTGTCCGAAAATGAGTGCAAACGGAGTTTTTCGCCTGGATGAAAGATCCCATGATTCCATTGTAGCTTTAGGAATCTATTTTATTGAATCAGGACTTCAACATAAAAATCATATTTTGAAGTATCTCTGTCAACTTTTTCAATGCCTACCTCGTTCTCAGTGGAGTTTAAACAGATACAATAACGAGAGCAAGTTTAACATGGAAATCTTTTATATATACATATACATAAATAGGCTTGAATAAATATTTGAAGTAATACATTTGACATTCTTGTTCTAATACTCTATATTTTTTTACTTTTCAACAAGGAATACCGATAGCAGAAAAATTAGCATTTATTCTGACTACTCTTCTGAGTGATGTGGCTGTTTTATCAGAAGAGGATAGAAAATCCATTATTGCTTTACAATTGGAAGTATTGCAAAGGTTAGGGGAATCCATCACAACAGATTTGTTGAAAGTAGGTGCACAAGTTGACCTACATAAACGAGGTACTTTACCTTTTTCAGAGAAAGTATCATATGAATGTACATTATGTACAATGTACCTAGGCGATGTTCTACATTGATTACTATCTTGGTGGTTAACATTTTAAATTTCAGAAATGGTTATAGATGTTGCTCTCCCCGCATTCCTTGGAATAGCAAGAGCGTTTGGTCGTTACAAAGAAGGGACTCCGTCTTTATTTTCAATGATTTTTCCAAAGCCATCACCTCCACTTTTGGAGAAAGCACTCCGTGAACAAAAACAAGCAAAACGAGTACCGAATTTTCGTTCTGTGATTCCACGATCACTCTCCAGTTCTTTTGGAATTCCCGTTTCCAAGGAATCACCAAGCCATACTACTACCAGAGGTCCTATATCTCTCATTACGAAAGAGTCCATTGATTACTCTACTGTATTCTTCAAGAAAGCTGGCTCGTCTTACTCATCTCCAAAAGGCGAAAAACAATCAGTTCAGTTTACCGTTGCTCAACTCCAGGTATTTATTATAGATCATTTTAATTTTATAGCATATAAAAAATAAAAAATTATCCCCCTAGATTTAAAAAGTACATTAAAATTTGATTTATATTTAATTTTCATGTAATAGGTTATTCTATCCATTGCCAGAGGCTTGCTAGACCAGCCTATAGTTCTTAATCTTCTAGATACATGGACCACTGAAGTTCGTGGAATGCAAGGAGATAAAGGTTCACAATATAGGTACTTGCACAGTGATACATACTTTTATTAGTAAATGATCACAATATTTTGTAATAACTTGAGATGATAAAGGTTCCAGTACTGTACTGTTTTGGATTTTGACAATTCACCTCTTTTTTATTCGATTATAGGTCTGTAAGTGAGATTCTTAATTTGGTTATGGTGTCGCTACTCAAAGAATGTCTTCAAGCCAATGCTGAACTACCTGCACCATTTACAAAAGAAGTTCAAGAATTTGTGAAAGGTTTATTTTTATCTGGACAGACGGAACTCATGAGATATTCCAAAAAACCACCAGATGTAATACAACAATTTGATTTGAATGAAAATGTAATTTTCAATTTTGATTTAGTTCGCCGCTTAACTAATAATCGTTTTTTATTTATTTTGACAGGAACTTGATTCTTCAAAGAATCGCTGTGGAAAATTCCGTATGAACGTCCAAGCTAATGCTAATTGTGTCGAGTTGTTGGTTTGGGCAATTGGTGACGAAACAGGTATACATATAATGAAGTTTTTTTTAATAATTCTTATAAAATAATAAATATTAGAGATTATAGTAGAACAAATGTAGTTGAGCCAAGGTCTATTTTTACACGGGAAAAATAAAAGTAATTTTAATGAAATATGAGCTTATACTCGTGTTACATTTATAGTGCCAAAAAATATGTCGTTCATAAACGACATTCTATTATTTGGACTCGTTGGTCGTTTGTACTCAAAAGAGTCTGGAGATATCATCAGATGTGCAAGTATATAAAGTTATTCAAGTATCTTTTTACAATTTAGAGTGTTTTTATTTTGTGCAGCATCTAACGTGTGGCTCATTTTCACGATTCGTGTAACAGACAGTGTGGAAATTGAATACTATTACGATAATAGTAAATATAGTTTCACGAAGTAATAACAAAAAATAATATGTCTCTGTATGATTGCGTTTGCACACAGGAAATAAGCAGTCTATTTTAAGTTGTTATAAAAACCATAATTGTGTTGTTTTGATTTAACTCATACTGTATGAAAACCCAAGTAAAAGTATCTTAGAAAAATCAAAACAGTCCTATGTAAAAAAATACTCATATATTGTCCTGTCCTATACTGTGTAAGGGAAAAATACTTTTAGAATTGAGTTTGCTGTGAACTGGGAATCCAAATTCTAACTCATTTAGCGCACGTTGAGTACACTATTTAATAAAATAATTCTTAACAAGAGTTCAACAGGTTTACTTTATCATGTGTAAAACAATTTATATTAACATTTGGAATTTTGTGTCTTTGCTTATGTAGGAGCTGATAGCTTATGTAGCCGATTGGTAAGTTAAATATTTATTTATTTAATAACTATAAAGTAGGGTAGAGTATCATTAATACAATTCTGGTTATTTTTAAAGATTATGCCTTGAGCAATTTCTCAAATATTTCAGCAAGATTACAAAATTAGTAAAAATTACCTTCACAAAAGTATCTTAAAATTTTCTTTTCTAATTTGCACTCATAATAATTAATTCATCTATAATAATTTCTTGTCTTTTATATACATTGGACATCCATAACCGTCTTCATCCTTCGTCATCAATAAAATCCGAATAATTCAATTAACGTACAACATTAAGAACGAGAAAATCAACGATATCCATGCCCATAAGTTGGCTCTCGCTCATATGCCATTATTGGTTGTTTGTTTACAGGTATGTTTCTCACTTTGTTTAATGTTTCCCATGTACTTACAGTAGATTTCTAAGTTAAATTATGACATACATTCTGTTGCAAGTTAGTACATAAATAATGTGTTTTCGACTATTTTTAGGGCTTGGGAGGCCTGGCACACAAGTTTCCCACAATAGCTTCTTCCAGTATTCAATATTTGAAAGAATTTCTTGTCAATCCTTCTCCAATTCTTGCCAGACTTTATGATAAAAAGGCCAACAAATTGAGTACGTATGCTTCACCTCTTTTTCATTACAGTTTATTGTACATATTTTGTAAATTATATTGATATCTGCAACAGCTTCTACTTTTTAGTCATTCATGCCTTTGAAAATATTTTTATAGAAAATTCTGACAACATTAATGGATCGGAGAAAGAAGAGCCTGTAAGGAACGAGGCCAATGAAGCTTTTCAGAGACTTAGGGATGTAGCAATCGAGAATTTATGTCAAGCACTAAAATCGGGCCTGACAATGGATCCGAATTGTGTACAAGCTTTCTTAGCATCTGTCTCGAATCGAGTTTTCACTGCAGAGAAAGAGTGCAAGTAATATTCCAAAAATATCCATAAAATATTTGTTGTTATTTCACTGCCTTCTATCAGTTGAATCAAATTAAAATTGACATTTTTTAAATTTCATAGCGCAAAAGAGATGGACACCTCCGACTCGTTACTTGTATTGACAAATACCATTGTCATGCTAGGGCATGTTGCAATTGCACTGAAGGAAACTCCAAAGACTACTGAGTCAGTATTGCATTTTTTGCAACAACGAGTTGGTAAAATGCCACCGGATTTGGATGTTCTCATCATAGATCAATTAGCTTGTATTGTAATTGCCAAGTGTGAAGTAAGAACTTTTATTGTACATGTAAAAAAGATACGTAGATTTATATAAATTCCATTGGATTCTGATTGGAGTACTAAAACCCGTATTTTTTTTTATTTTCTAGACTCATGTGTACGAAGAGGTTATGAAAATGTTTACCATGTTTACTACCGAGTCCAGTTTGGCAGCGTATTCTCAAGTTTATGATGAAAGGAAATATCGTCACATGTCACAAGCTGTCATGAATGCTCTGGCGAATATTGCTCTTTATTTAGAAGGCGAAGTTCTAATGAATGATTTACTCGTTAGACTACTTGAACTCTTCGTACAATTAGGATTAGAAGGGAAAAGAGTCGCAGAAAAGTCGCCAGCCACAATGAAGGTGAGAACAAGAAAACACTTTTATGACATACTTCATTTGATGAATAAATAAATAAAATTAAGTAAGCATATGCCATGAAAATTAAAGAATAACCCTTGACATCTGTTTAACTAACCAGGCATCAGCATCGGCTGGAAATTTGGGGACTCTGCTACCGGTTCTTGCACTCTTAATGAGAAGGATCCCTCCTGTTATGGATGTAAAGCCACGGCTACATAAACTTTTCCGAGATTTTTGGTTATACTGCATCATCATGGGATTCACTTCCCCGCAAACAAATAATGCTCTTTGGCCTGGAGAATGGTATGAAGCTGTTCGAGAAATTGCATCCAAAAGTCCTCTTCTCCTATGTAAAACTAGTTTAAGATCTGAATTGAGAGAACTTCAATACACATCAGCCCTTCGATCTGATGCTGTTTCGCCGGTTAGTAAATGTTACTTTTTAGTAACTTATATAATTTGTATTTGTTCATTGAACTTCATTGTATCTATGAAGGATGTATGAATAATTTGTGATTTTTTAAATCCACGGTGTAGGTTGAATTGCAAGAATTTAAAAACAAAATTCTTTCACTTTTGGATAATCCCCCAGAAATTTCTCCAATAATAAAAAATTTACCTTTTCCTCAATGTGCGTACATTTTATCTGTGTACTGGCTTGAAATTTTACGAGTAGAAACAGTACCAAAGCCTAGTTTTCGAGAGATTTTTGAATATTTATGTGAACCTTCCATTCAAAAAGACAAACTTGGGTTGTGGCAGTGCATAGCAAGGTTTGTTCATTTATTTATTGTTTTTATAATCAGTGGTCATTACATATTAACACTTTACTAAGTAAAGTTTACTTTATATTCATGATATTTATGCATTTGTGCACTTACTTATTTAGTGTTGGGGAAAAAGTATTTCAAAAGTTTTTGGACGTGATGGATACGAAGGACACAATACCCGATAAAGAAACTGAACTTGAGATTCATGCACAATTTCTTCTTGTCCGTTTCAATCACATTCATAGACAGATTCGGAGAGTGGCAGACAAGTTTTTATCTGGTTTAGTTGACAGGTATTTTTTGTTATTTATAAATTAGAGGAAACGACTTGTTGATGAAGTGAGTTAGAAAAAAAACAGTAATCAGTTTCTTTGCTTTTTTTTACAGGTTTCCCCATCTTTTATGGAGCCGTACAGTTTTGCACACAATGCTAGACGTGTTAGAAGTATTATCAGTTAGTTTAACATTAAATCCCAACGTGAATAATTTACCGTTGGATATTCCTAATACACCGTATCGACTTCAACTTTTGGATAATCTGGAAGCCAGAGAAGTGAGGACAAATATTATGGGATAAGTTTACCAACGGAAATGAAGATGGTCATTACATGCCTATATCATTGATTTATTTCGTATTGTTTTTTACAGACTATTGTGCGGGATTATGCAGAAAGGTGTTCAGGTTTCTTACAGGAAGCTCTTAAATGGGCTCCTCAAGCAACTCGATCTCATCTGTAAGTTTTTTAAATACACAAGTATTGAATGAATTTAAAATTAATTCAACATGCATTCATATTTATAATAGATAGATATTTATTAATCAATTTGTCTAATTCATTTTATCCTTTTTGTTCTTTCCATGCTTCTTCCTTTATTGGACTCCAAACTACAAACTAGTCAAGAGTATTTCAATCTTCACAGTACTGAAGCCATGCAGCATCACTCGGGGTTAGCATTAGCAGCTGAATGTCTTCTTAAATATTCAGGAAGAAATGTACTCTCAGAGCCTCTTCCAGTAAGTATTGTCATGTCATTTTTTTAGTACTTGATATTTAATTTTAGTTTATTGAATTGATTTGTATTACTTTCTAATTCCATACTAAACTGGCTTTACATGTTTCTTTTTGTTTGTCGCTGGTCATGTAGGAAATAACTCTTGATAAACGACCCGAATGTACAAAGTCTTCACTGGCAAAGTTCATGTCATCTCTCGCTCTTCGAAGTCGTTTCATGGGCCAAGTTCAAGGATTATTACGGGCTGAACCTTTAGGGCACATATGTAGCAAATTAATGAAAATATTATCCGAGCATGACTCTCTCAGGAAAAATGTCTCAGATGATAGATTCGAAGATACTCTCTGGACCACTACGTCATTGCTCATCTCGTGTGAAGGTATTCACAATATTGTTAAAATTTGGGCTCAATGTGACAGTAGGAGAATTGAATCTGACTGCAATCCATATGTTTATTTTATAGGACTAAATAGAGCTTTACTTCACGCCGTTTGCTGGGCCCCAGTTGCTAAATTCACAGAGAAAGTATTAATGACAGCATGTGAATGTTGGCAATGGCTTTTGTCTGCGGTCAGTCCTTTTTTATTCAATAATTTATTAAGATTGTACAATAAATTTAGGTAGTGTTAAATAAAATAATTATTTCATGAACAAAAAACAAATTTATTTCAATTTATTGATTAATTTTGGATTCTTTAGAGACGAGATTTGACACTACCATTTCTGCAAGAGATGTTGGGAGCTTGGCAGGTAAGTTGACCACACGAGTACTATTGTAGTAGCGTTATTCAGGGTCATAAAGTATGACTATTAATTATTCTTGTTAATAAAATGTTGGTATGAATTATTTATCCGCAGTGTACGGTGGAAAGAAGAATGGGAATATTTGCTCCACTATCAAAATCAGATAGTCCTCTCGCAGCGTATGAAGGATGTAAACTAAAAAATGATGTTCCTTTAATTGGGCCTCATGACATTTGGGTGAATTTCATCTGTGAATTAGTGGAGAATAGTAAATCGTGTAGTGATGATGTTGTAGAAATGTTCATCTATTTAATTCATCGGACTCTACCAATGTCAATCGGAGAAAAAACGTACTTGACACGACATGTACAAGCAATTCGACCTAGATTTAGACTATTAAGTTGTGCTTTAAGTCTACTCCAAACTGATTCCATGAGACATTCAGCTTTGAAGAAGGCTGTTATTCGAGAGAGGATTTATTGTGCTTGTTTTGACTACTTTTGTCAAGAATATGCATGTCCTACTCAAGATTCTACTATTCTCCGTATGGATCTCCATGCAATATTAAAATTCTGGCAGGCAAGGAAGAAATTTATTTTTGACTATGGAATAGAGTAGACATATTTGTAATTCATTAAAGTAATATCGTAAAATATAAGGCAATATTTATATTATAATATTTTTTTCCTCTTTTCATGCACATCCTCAATGCATCTGGCAGATTTTGCATAATGACAAAAAATATATTCGACCATTTAATTTATCTGCAGTAGATAATAAAACACTACGGTATGCAAGTGCATCTCTGGTAAGAATGAATTTCTCTATTACAATTATACTGAATCTTGTTACAGGTTGCTTTAAATTCATTTTCTTATCATTGTGTTTGATTTTGGCTTTTTCTTTCAGACGAAAGAGACGCACCCTACAGCAACAGCAAGTGATATTAGATTTGGTGATGGGTGGATGAATACAATGTATCGACATTCCAATACAAATCCAGTTCCTTTGTTTAAAAAGCGAAAGGAGAAATATGAAAAAGATTCAGTCAAAGAGTACATTCGGTAAGTAATAATAAAGAATGATGGTTTATTACAAATAGTATATGTGAAATGATGATTCCTCCTCGTCATCGTCGCTATCAACATTAAATCGCCGTCCCCTCTCGTCCCTTAAAGTTTTTGAGGTACACGGCGTTTCCTCCTTCTCTTTCCCTGCTCTTTTCATTATTTTATACCGTCGTATAAAACAAAAACTATTAAAATCACTCCTATATTACTTAATTGTGACTAATTCCACTGTCCTCAACTTTTAATCTCTTTGAATTACGATCTATTGATCTGAGAGAGAGAATCTGTTAACACTGCGCTCTCCTCACGAGCTTCCGTGCGAATGAGATGTGCTCAGTGTAATTAAGATGATGAAACATGTTCAGACAAGTCTGAACATGTTTCGCACATATATATGCTAGCTAATAAGCTATGTCAATCATGAAACAATCTTATGGGTTGTACTACAAGAACTTTTACTGTAATCGCCTCATGCTCATGTACGTTCACAAATCCGAATTCACTCACACACAAAATAATAATAATAATTTTTTTTATGACAACTTAGGAAACGAAATCTCATTCTTGAACTTTTGGCCCAAGAAATTGACATTCTAATGACTTGGCACAATCCATTAAATTCCGCCGAGTTGGCCATTCCAGGAGAAGCCACAATCAATACATGGCGGCTTATGAAATCCTCCGATAAAATGTGGAGAGATTCCGTTCGTTTAGCTTGGGATGTGAGTCCAGTGATGACTGTTTATTTGCCAAGACGTCTCAAGTCCCCTGAAAAATCCGTAATTGCAGAAGAAGTGTCTAATCTTATACGGACTAACCCGGATTGTGTTATGCATGTACCGGAGGCGCAAATGTATTTGGTTACTACTGATGTTGTTCTAAATGACTCGACTGAGGTTTGTTATACTGTATTTATTCATGCTGTTATTTACAATATTTGAAGAAACTTTTTTTCCAGTTACTGCTTTAATTGAAATTTGCTGAATGATAAAAGGAAAATCATTCAAAACATTGAATTAATACAGAGTTGTATTTATATTTGAATAATTTAGTTGTCTTCCTTATTAACTTGGGCTCCTTGCTCTCCCATACGAGCTCTGTCTTTCTTCAGTCGACAATTTCCACCACATCCAATCACAGCTCAATACGCTGTTCGTTCATTAAATTTTTATCCAGCCGATGCTGTTCTGTTTTACATTCCACAATTAGTTCAAGCTCTTCGTCATGACACGGTAATTTTTAATTGACTAATTATCCTATAATTTTAAATTTTATTACTATTGCTCATCTAAACGAAAATTTTCAGTCTAGCTAACTTATTTGGACTTGTTTTATAGATGGGATATGTAGCAGAATATATAAAGAAGATTGCAGTGAAGTCTCAACTTGTTGCTCATCAGCTTATTTGGAATATGCAAACGAATATTTATCTAGATGATGAAGGTCGCGAACGGGACCGTAAGTTCTTTTAATTTAATTCTATACACGTCGTTTCCATTATAAAATTTAAATCGGAGTAGAATGTTGTTCACGGTTCTAAAATTACCTTAATTATCAAACAATTTCGTACAGCAACACTTGGTGATACTCTCGAAAGTTTAATTGGAACAATTTTATCATCACTTTCTGGACGAGCGAAAGGATTCTATGAGAGAGAATTTTCCTTCTTTGAAAAAATTACTGGTATTTCTGGTGCAATAAGAAAATATCCTAAAGGCCCAGAGAGAAAGAAAGCATGTCTTGAAGAGCTTTCCAAAGTTGAAGTACAAACTGGATGTTATTTGCCTTCCAATCCAGAAGCTCTTGTTTTCGATATAGATGCCAAAAGTGGCACACCCATGCAAAGGTATAAAAATCATCGTGATGTTTTCAAGTCGCATTAAGCATTAATAGTAAAGTGATAGTTGTGCAACAGTTAAATAATACAAATGATTGAATTTCAGTGCTGCCAAAGCTCCGTTCTTAGCCCGTTTTCGTGTGAGACGATGCGGGATCAAAGAAGTTGAAAGAATAGGCTTGGATGAAAATCATGATGCTTCAGAAGGAGATCAGACTGTTGCAACAATGAATAATAAGGACTTGTCTTGTACAAGTTCGAATCTCAGTACAGAAGTATGGCAAGCAGCTATTTTCAAAGTTGGAGATGATGTTCGTCAAGACATGCTAGCCCTTCAAGTTATCTCTTTGTTCAAGAATATTTTTGATCAAGTGGGGCTCGATTTGTACTTGTTCCCCTACCGTGTTGTAGCAACAGCTCCAGGAGTAAGACAATTATTTATTTGTATGTATTCTTTTCTATATCTGGTTGGTATTATAATGACAAAAAGGAAACTTTACAATGAAAATGGTGTATTTGTGTGATTTCAGAATGGAGTAATCGAATGTGTACCTAATGCCAAGTCCAGAGATCAGCTTGGTAGACAAACGGATGTTGGGTTATATGAATATTTTCTCAAGCAATATGGAGATGAGGACACTCGTGCTTTTCAGGATGCCAGAAGGAATTTCATCAAATCGATGGCAGCTTACAGTGTGATTGGATTTTTGCTCCAAATCAAAGATCGACATAATGGCAATATAATGATTGATGGTGAAGGCAACATTATTCACATTGGTAAGTGTATTCATGTTTTAGTTTATTAGCAACGAAAAGAAATTGTACGCATACGTCTTATGAGTACATCTGAAGATAGAAATATATCTCATTTTAATTTTTCAGATTTTGGATTCATGTTTGAGAGTTCTCCTGGAGGGAACTTGGGATTTGAGCCAGATATTAAATTAACTGAGGAAATGGTTATGGTAATGGGTGGCAAAATGGAAGCACCGCCTTTCCGTTGGTTTATGCATCTTTGTGTTCATGCGTATCTAGCTGTGAGGTAATTGCACAATAATTATGATTATATATTTATAATCTTTATAATATAGGGTACGTGTACAGCATAGATTTCAACTATTGACAAACTGTATAAATAATTGCGATTCTCTTTGCCTTGTTTTTTACAGACCGTATTGTGAATCCGTCATCTCCTTAGTTTCTCTCATGCTAGACACAGGACTACCTTGTTTTAGGTATTTCAAACAACTATAAATGCTATGATACACTATTATATTATAATATACCATGTATAGTAATATACTTTCGTAATCACAAATACAAACATCATTAATACTCTTTATAATTACTGTTGTTTACTGTTGTTACTCATTTCGTGTTTTTTGTTTTTAGAGGTCAGACAATCCGATTACTTCGAGCTCGATTCTGTCCGCAACATTCTGAAAGAGAAGCTGCTGCTTACATGATGAGTGTCATAAATAGTTCATTCTTATCAATCCGTACGAAGACTTACGACATGATACAGTTTTATCAGAATCAAATTCCATATTAGTCGATCAATTATTTTGAACGGTACTAGTTCGTGTAATTATGTTATCCTAAATGTCAAATATATACCTAATACTAATAATTACAAATATACTGACCATTCTGAAATTTTTTGGTGGTAGAAATTCGGAAAAATACAAGTTATGTATTAGAATAACTATTATACAAAGTATTATGATTTATGATTTAAACTGCAATCAGGTTCGGTTGCTAAGATCATCAGTATGTCAAATCAATATTACGTGGGTGTAGAAAAATAGGGCAAGGTCCAAGATAATTTTGTCGTGTGATTGAAGAAATTGTGTAGAGGAAAAGGTGTCCTTACGGATGACAAATATGTTCAATTAAATTGTAAAATACAAATAATATTAGATATACAGATATATTCATAGCGCATATAAAGTCGAAAGCTATAAAAAAACCGACAGTTTTTTTTAATATGTAAAAACGTATTGAAAACTTTCTTAGATCTTGTCTATTACCTGTGATTTTTAAGTAATCTAAAGATATCTTTAGATATATATATATAATCTAAAGATGTATATAAATATATACATGTATAATATAATATAATATTTTCGTTGACCCTGTTGTACAGGGATTGTCTTCACAAAAAGTACTTACTATGAAATCGCAGTGTTGAAACTATAATGTCTGTCGTTATCCTTAGGTCAAATAGATATAATCAGTCGATAACTGCCCAATATATTGTAACCATTTTATCGCTATTATTCTGAAAGAATTCAATAGAATAATACACATTATACTGCATTTATTCCAAATAGTTTGACGTAGATTCCATGCATTGATAAATGCTGGGAATGTTTTAATTAAAAAAAAATCAAAATCCAAACAAGATATAATATCGATCTACATGCAAAGCGAACTTCAATGAAGTTACTTCACTAAGTAAAATATAAAAATACTTGTAAGTATATGTGTAAATAAAAAAGTCAAAGTGAATCATTTAAGTACGTCAAAATGATCAAACGTAGATGGTGAATTGAAAATAAAATAGTAGCACATGAGATTAATGAAAAAAACGAAAACTGTGACTCTGCTTCTGCTTTTTATTTCTTTTTGTATGCATATATATGTATATACATTTAATAACGGAGCGTATTTTCACTATATATTACACTATAATATACTGAGTAAATAACAAAAAAGGGGCCTTTTAAACAGAAATTCTCTCATTGTAAGTATTGCGAAAACGATTTTAATTAATATACATAAAGGTACATTGTTGGAATGTGTCGCACTGACACTGAATGACATAGATAGAACAACAACAGTAATAACACTTTGTTATTAACAAATAATCTCAACATGAGTTACTTGCAACTTGCAACGTTTTTACGTTGCATTTTTGGCAGAAATCGTGCCATTGTCGGGATTATGAGAATCATTTTCAGGCAATTGAGCTCCATTGTTGCTCTTACCACTGGCTTGTAAAAGTTTTTGTGAAAGTGAAACCATTTCCTTATCAGTTATTACACTAGACGCTGGAGGAGCAGCCCATGGTTGTAATTCGGATGTTCCAAATAATAAATAGACAATACCTCCAAACATATTTATTCCAGCAGCAACATAAAATACTTTAAGCCATTCATCTGTAATGAGAAAGAGATACATTTTGTCATCGCCGTTGTAAGTTAATTCGCACAGTCTAAATGCATATAGGTGCCCATACCCAGAAATAAGTTGTGCTACAATTTTTTTGATTACCTCTAGTCCCCCCGGGCGTCATGTAAGCAACGAATGCCGGGCATAAAAATCCAGTGAGCACACCGAATGTGTTCATCACGCCTGTGAGTATTCCAGAAAAGCGAGGAGCCATATCAAATACAGAAAATAGATAACCACCTGCAATACGAAAATGAAGTCAGTAACACTAAGTAATGAAGTCAAAAGCAAAATAACTTTAGAATTCCGCCACACCTGCGGTTTGCAACCCTGCTAACAAGAAGGTGTTGGATTTGAGACGGGACATTTTTGGGTTGATACACTTTTGGAAAATTTGGGATTTTGAGGGTGGGAAAACGTATAGAAAAATCAGAATGATTGAAAAAAAGAGATAACCCATCTTACCCATGACATGATGTGATGTGATTCACATCACGGGAGAAATAAGTGTAAAAGTTTGGCTGAGGGAGAAAGAGAAAGAAAAAACTCTTATACTCTCTTTCTTTCGTTCTTACCCATCATACTAAATTCTATAAACGCTTGTCCCATGCTGATTGCTGCCATCCCCCATAACGGGTTACCTATTTTATGTGACAGACATTTTATTTTAACTTTTATGAATTAGAATCAGTCATTTGAATAATATGTAACGGCTTCACTTTAGACTTCACTTACTACATGTCAAGAATACAACAGCCAGGAGAGAGACACTGGGGAGTACGGATCCTATACAAGTATGCAAAAGTATTTATAAATATGTAGTCACAAAACATTCATAATATACTTTCAATCTGGCCGAGTAAAGAATAAAAGTTATTTAAAAAGTTAAAAGTTGTAGACTAACCGATAGTATTAAAAACTTTCCGAAGAGCTGATAGAGAACAACAGTTTTTAGCTCTTACGACATCGAAAAGTCGTCCCACACCCATATGTAACACTAACATTCCCAGGTAGGGTAAAGATGAGTACAAACCATTCTGTATTGAATAAAAACACCAATCAACTATATATATACTTAAAATTAGTACTATATCAAATTTTCCATATAAATCGTCTTGTATATATTTCAATTAAGAGTAAATAAACAGGGATAAACATCTTACACTGCTGACATTCATGTACAAAACTTCTTTCTGCAAAGAGATTAATATAGTTACACACACTTCAGATATAATTCAAAATTCTCGACATTGGCACAATATTATGTAGAATTGTAGAAAGAACTTGGGAATGATGAAATGAACCTTACCATGAACATGGGTAAATACATACACAGAGTTTGAAAACCCCAAAGCGTACAAAAATGGGCAACATGACAGACATTCACTGGACAGGAGGTTGCAATTTTTAACCACGGTATTTTTGGTTTCTATACATATATATACAACAAGAATAAAATCATGTATTATTGATTACTTATTGCAAAGAAAGTCAAATACCGTATATACTGTTATAGAACCGCAGGGACTCTACGCGAAAATCAAATAGAACCGCAGCGGTTGTATAAGAGGTTGCGCTTCTATTTGAGGGTATGTAATTCGCTAGAGGGGTGCGCTTGTATTTCGTTCCTTAAATACAGCCGCTGCGGCTCTATTTGCGGCTGCGGTTCTATAAAAGTATATACGGTATGTATCAGTAGTTACTGAGAATTCTCATATAGCATGTGATCAGTATTTTCAATTCATTTTCATTGAATTGAAAGGGATTTCGTACATTTTTTGAACTACTGTGTTGTACTGATCGGTTCTTTTGCAAAAATGCTAATTCCTCCTGGGTTATGCGTGGATGGTCTTCTGGCCAATCAAACAGGAGAAAATATACGGCCACACACCAGACTAGACCAAGTCCACCTATTAATATATTCATAAGAACACAATAAGACAAAACATTTGAACTAAGAATTTCGACTCATATAAAACAAACCTTTTCCAGAAATGTGTGGATGACATTTGCAAGTGCACTTACCAGTTACGTAGAAAATATATTCCCATCCTGCTGTTTTGCATAGGAATGCACTTAAAGGGAACGTGATGGCGATTCCGAAAGAAAATCCACCGTAAGCAATCCCCATGAGAAAGGCCCTCTCCGACGGTTCAGACCTTGAATTATTTTTTTTATGAATGATAATTGGTTGGCGAGAAAATAATCGAGTCATTATATACATCATATACTACTACTGTGAAAAGAACCTGGACAACGTTTTCTACATTACGTACCAGCGAACCGAGATAACATTAATACACGGAAGTGCGGCTCCCTACAGAATCAAATCACATTATATAGGTTAAGTTTATATATACATACTATGTACTACATAGGGTTATACCGTGCAGATTTCGCATGAAAATTAATCAGTGACGAGAAATTGACTTACATGTGAAAAACCTTGGAGTAACCGCAGACCTATATATCCGAATAATGATCATATCATTTAGTGAGTGCAAGTTAAATAAATACATAAATAGATTGTATGACATTTCGTTACATCTTTGTTGGTAATTGAGTATATATATATATATCTTTATATGTATGTATAGTTACCAAATAAGTATGAAGGTCCGAAACCAGCAAAGAGGGGATTAAGAAGAGTAATTATAGAGAAAATAATTGAAGTACTTAAGAACGCTTTCTTCCCTCCAAATGTGTCTGAGATCCATCCACCGAGAATCTAGAAATATGTTCAAAGTCAAAGTTTATGTTCATAACACAAATAACACTTCATATATGATTGACAGTCAATGACATTTCACCAGCTGTGAAATCCATTCAGATTAATTTGAGATTTGAGCGCTGATTCATTTTATGCATGTTTTCTATTTTGCAAGCTCATAACTTTCTTCTTTCATTCTGCAGTAAAAATTGGCAAACTTTTCTAAAACATTGAAGATTGTGAATATTTATTTAACTATATTGATATTGAAGGATATACACATGTACAGTCCAGAGAGTTTGAGTTTGGGAAATCTCTCATATTCAACAGCACGTATATTCATTTGAATTACTCATACGTTGCATATGTTTCATATGGTAAACACAAGTATGTACAAATTCATTAATATTCAGCAGCATGAAAAATGACAATCTGCGTGGATGCCATATACGCTCAATTTAAAACACGACACATCAATAAACATCTCACCTGTATATGCATTTACATTACATATTTCCTATTCTATAGGTATAGTCGCACAGAACTTACTTGAGTAAAAATGAAGCCGTAATAGAAGGAGCCTAAGATTGCACCTTGGACGTCCTTCGACCACTCGAAATCTCCCTATGGGTAAAGTCATAATTTAATATCACAATCATAATTGTTATAGTCACATATTTATGTGCTAAAGGAGAGAATGCTCCAATGTTGTGGACAACAAAAATATTTATAGTCAGGAAATCAAAGTACACGGGGCAGTATATACCACTTAATGAGATAATTATATTATATATATAGCTTTGTATATGTTCATGATTATTTATTTCTGCACGCATATGTACCTAGACATGTGAACACACGCACACACACACGAATGCTCATCTTGTATAAATATAGTTTTATCCAGTTCTTTTATAAATTTAAAAAAATAAAAAAACCCTTTACTTTTATTTCTGTAATGGTACTTTTAAAGTGAGCAAGTTATTCATTGTATGCGGTAGCATTTGCTATATATTCGAATGTGTAATTCGCTTGCATGACCGTGCAAAAGGTTTTTATACTATTAATAATGTAAGTATACAATACACTTTTGATGTGACATGTGGAAACAGCTCATTATGTAATACAAGGCAGATACTTATGTGTGCAGTGTATATATATATGTGATTGTAGGTAAAAATTCTACCTACCCAAAAAAACATCACCGTGCATACTAAACCTTATTTAGCAAATATACATGTGCACGCAGAAAGCAGAAAATGATAGAGGTTTTTTTAGTTTTTTTTATTTCTTCTTCAAAATGAAACCTTGACAAACTAAAGAGTTTTTTTATTTATTTAGAAATTAAAATATAGTGGAAATGAAATTCTCTCAACTCACCTCAAGGGACGTCCCATTCTCTGCTTGAGCTCTTGCCGACTTTTTGCACTCCAATTCCACGTTACCTCCATCCAATAATGACACATTATCACTCACCAACAGCGACAATACGTCAGTTTTAGTTTCATTAAAAATGTCTAAAGGTTCACTCAAATTTGAGGGTGGAATAGTTTTGACCATGCAAACTATCGCAAAATTAATATTTAGTCGTTGAAGGATGAACAGTGACGTTCCGGAAAGGAACAAGAGAAACAAAGTCAAACGACATGAAAAAAGAAGCGGGGCTGTGAAAGAAACAACGACAATAGTAATTAGAATCAATACTTAATTATCACGTTTATACTTACTGTACAAACAAACTTATACTCATTTTGTAAGTTGTGAGTTCCAGAAACGAGTAAATACACAGTCTCCTATATATATAATAATATGTCATTATAATGTCATTATAATGTCATTTTATAATTATGCCAAAATGCAAATTCTTGAGCTTTGGTAAATATCATCCCGTGTTTTCTTTTCTGTCTCTTTTCAAGGTGTGAAATCATCAAACTTTTATTGTCTGTATACTTGCGTACATTTTATAGAATATTAATTTATTATTTTTCCTTTTTTCTACACAAACTGTACATACGCACTATATATACTCACAACAAGTCGATGGCAATGTTCAAGACACATTAGAAAATCTTTTCATCTGATGGAAATCAGAATATGAAATTGAATTTTATAAAGCCAATTAAATAGTGAGATAACATAATAATAATATGTTATCTCACTATTTAATATAAGATATATATATATTATATATATCAACGGCAACATGGCAAAATGATCATCATAAAAGTGCATGAACTTTTGTTTTAAGTCAAATGGTTTTTGTTTTTCTAGAATTGTTCGACATTGAAACACATGAAGTCGTCAGTTTTACCTCGCTCAATGCAGTTGTACAGAATGGAGTATATGTATGTATGTGAATAGGATCTGGCAGACAGTACATCATGTACTGTACATGGGAAATGAGAACAACAGGTTTCTTAATTCCAGTTCTCTCTGTCTTTCTCTCTCTCTCTCTCTCTGTCTCTCAACGAGAAACTGTAATGCATTGAAATATTTTAAGTCATTGATTTCAACTGGTGAATTATATTTAAGTCGCTTATCCAAATCCAAAAAAAGAATCAACTCAACTTATGACTTACAAGTGATTTCCAGCGAGCATGTAATGAACTTCTTCTTATTCCAAATTCGTGTTTGTGAGGAGAGTATAATAATAATATATCTGTCAGTATTTCAGTATGCACATGTATCTTACGTAGGTTAGGTGCATTACTCTCTCATCATAAAATCTATAGTGTCCAACTGGAATGGGAATTTCTTATGTATCGTATGTACTTAATGACGTGAACAGAGAAAATAATAAGAATCATGGTCAAGTTCAAAATCACTGGGCACTGTGTATGTGTATTCTCCTGTGTACATGCTTTACATTGCAAATGGAAAAACGATGAATTTCCATTCAATACGCTGCAAAATGCCTGTATAATTCTTTTCATACAGCATGATTTACCCATTCATATTCATATATACGATATAAACTAACTATAAAGAAGAAGACAACGATGCACGCTAATATCTGTACATGCAAATACGAAATACATTACGCTATATAAACTCGACACAAGTCCAACTTCGTTAAAGTTAAGTAAGGATTTTTTGCTCGTGAACTAATGTCTTGTGCAAACTGAATCCACACTCACTCAAAATCCAAAATAAAGCACGTGGGAAGACGGGAATTGGGAATCTCATCATCATCAGCATGAAGACTTCTCAACTAAATGATTCGCGTCATATTCATATGGAGTCTCTCTTTTGGCTATGCTTTTTATTTTTTATCCTTTGGCTTTTTTTCACTCTCCTCCTTATTACATATATATAAGTAATAACTATACATATACTACAATAACATTACTAAATGCACATAAAACGTTCAAAAAATCATGCGCTCAATTGTTTATACCTATAATGGACTATTAATTTTATGTTATATATATTTATCACTCTCAACAAGTCTACAATAGTTTTCATTTGGTGAGCTTTCGAATCGTCAATCGATTATATTTCTTTCTCGTATATAGTTATACAATCATAACTAATTCAAAACCACGAGTATACAATAATAAATATTCGAATAATACGAAACTCGCATGTGGTGTACATACATCAAATAAAATAAAATAAAAGTTACAAACCAGGTTTAGGAGTTCCATTTTCTAAATCTTTCCCAGTCATTGCAAATTCCGAATTGTGTTCTCGTGAATTTTTTAAAAGTTATAATATGTATATATATGTATATTTCTTTTTTAAATGTAAAGTGTATTCTAGTATACTTCGATGAAACTTTTCATATATAGAGAAAAATTATCACATTAGTTTTGAACGAGAACAAACGAACAACAACACTAGGAAATGTATACCATTGTACGAAAGAAGAAACAAAAGATATTCACAATTCACATAGTATAAACGAGGATTTATGATTTTAGTGCTAATAACATGAGAGGGAGAGAGATGAAAAAAGGCCTCTTCACCGGATGAATGCGAGTTGCAGAATGTATGAAAATACTGAAATGCATGTGGTAGTTTGTAGTTTTTTCTATTCTCCTGTCTGTATACGCAATGTTCAAAGGTTATTTGTTTATGAGATGCGTGTACCTATATGTGTTAATGTGTATCTATATACACTGAAAACTGACTACAGTGAAGGAAAATTCATGCACACACGCATAAAATCTCAGAGCTCCCCGACTCCTTCTTTTACTTATAGGTAAATATACATTGAGTTATTTGAGTGTGTTGTATCTCAATTAAAGTTGTTTACTGTGAAATTTTGTGAAGCTTTCAAAGTCAAATCACAATCACAAGCTCTAAAAATTCGTTGACATGCATCAGTCCATATTCCATGCAATAAATACTGCAATTAAAAATGCAAAGATTTATAAGAAGCTATCGTAATATGAATAGACACTTCCGACAGTTTGAAAGATAATATGCTGGACGCAATTCGTATCTGTATATTCTGAATGAATATAAGTATGTATGACAGTTCATATCATGAAAATGTACTAATAAAATATCAAAATATGAGGAAACGATATAGTTTAAAAACCCCAAACCAACACGTTTTTAATGCTGAATGCTGCTACTGGACTTGGGTTAATTACGAGTACCTACTTAAATAAGTAAATTTTTTTAAAACGTTAATTATTTTTTGCACAAAGACTCAAACTCCCAACATTTAATAATCAAATAAACTTGTATTAATAACATTTAAAAAATATTTGTTTGTTGGTTTACGTGGTTTACGTATTAATATTAATTCTTAATTATATTAAGATTTCTTTATTATATTTTAAGTTTTAACAAACCTTATTCTTTCACTTTTTATTTTATATTGTAAATGATTTGTCTATATAGTTTCCTTTTTTCATAACATTACATAACATTGCTTACTATACTTATATTTATACAATCTATTCTACTATCGATTCTTTTCTAAAACAAAAGTGTGTATATTTACATAAACAAACGAACAAACGAGGCTTGGCATATATAAATATTAAATATTAATCGACAATACTTAAAATGACTGAAGTTATGATTACATAATAGTAGTGGGTAATAATAATAATAATAATAAATACTTGATCAAACATAACAAAAATGATTAAAATACATATTTTAAAAAACACTAAATATTTCTTTATATTTGAGTAGTTATATATAACTGTTAACTGTTTGCTAACACACTTTTTTCATTCATTTCATCCCGACGCTCTTTATAAATAAGTTTCATAAATAAGTAAACACATAAGTATTTAATAGAGGTACATTTAAATAATATCACATCACAATCACATCAATTTTACAGTGTTTTTCTAGAAGTTGCAAATTTTGTTTTTTTCGTTTTGTAAAATATTTGACTCGTCTACGGCATTCCCGAGGATATTAGTGTGAAATAATTTGATGGCATTTCGATTCGACACAAGGATAAAAGGTAAAGAAGTATTATAACGCCAAGGAGTTATATGGAAAGCATTTAGATTTTCTCCATGATGAAATTTCAAAGGATAATTATTAATTGCCTGAAGACCACCCAGACCCATAAATTTGTACACATACAGACCCACTGGCTTGGTGAGAGCCAATACGTAAACTTGATCTCGAATTCGAACAACTTCCATTGCAACCAAGTCATAGATAGTCAACTTTTGTACAAACTGCAATTCTCCTTTTGTTGCTTGGAATAACTGAAAAATATATAGAAACAAAAGAGGGGACATGATTTTTGAATATGAACAAAAATAAACAAGAATTTAATGCATTTATTTATGTACTGATGAGTGGGGATTTCCATGAAAATTTGTATTACCTGTACACCACTGTCAGGTTTGATGGAGGACCTTTCGGAATTCCTCATTGAAACGAGAGCATACAAAGTATCATCAGCTTGAAACATTTTCATAGATTTGGAGGATCCATAAAATTGAGCATGATTCAGTTCCGTCAGACTCTTTTGCCTTGCTGAGTAAATGTGCATTGAGACTCTGAGAGCCGTTTGAAGTAAAATCTCCACATTCCCATCACGTGGCTTGTTCACGTCCATAACCTTGATCAAACTTGACATATTCAAAGTGATTTCCATACTGAAAATATTTTGACTCCCTTGCCAGGAATAAACGACAATGTCCTCAGGATGCTCTTGGTAAACAACAAATAGTAGAGTGGTCGTTTTAGAATCATCAGTAACCAGTTTGAAATCCACTACGGCTCCCGTATTAATTAAACTCTTGGATGTCATCCCACCCTTCTCATTCACAATGGAAAAGTACAATCCTATGTTTGTTTTTTGATAGCAATTCGAGACGGATGATGAGTACACAATGATTCCATAGTTTTTACTGGAAGCTTGAACCCACTGGTCGATCGTCTCGTTCATTAGAGCTAAACCAAATTCATGAAATTGTTCCGTTCCAATAGACCATTCGTGAACAAAGACTCCACAAGCAGCATTTGATGAGACGAGAAGGTACAAACTTTTCCCAGCTTTCACTGTCAACATGTTCTCCACCTAAAACATATGTAGGACAAATCATTTTTTCAAAATACATATTTAATGCACACATTTATAATGAATATACAACCAAAAAATTATAAAAAAGAAAATCCTTCACTCGTGTATATTTTAATTTAAATGGAAGTGAAATTAAATTTATGGTTTACAACTTACAGGCTTTCTAGAGATGATGAGTTGTTGTTCATCAAAAGACTGAAGTTTCAAAGGACTGTGAGATGAGCCTTGATTCAGCCTTTGGAAATAATGACAGACATTTGAGTACTTGTCCTGTTCTTTTGTGATGATATTTTCAGCTTGAATTGCTTTGACTTGAGATTCCGTTCCTAGTTTAGTCATATTGACACCATCAATGAGCCCATGTGATTCCGTGGAATTAGAGAAAATCATGCCGCCATTGTAGTACCATTCCGCAGTGATCACATCATCATTGTTCACGGACAGTGCACATTTTTTGATCTCACTCAAAGAATAATTATTCCATTTGTCTGTTCCTATTATTATATCTCCTGTGGACTTGAAATCATTTGTAAAAACCATTCGAGATGTGATTATTTGATCTGGTTCTTGAATGTACACTAATTGACTCATCATATCTTCCCCTAAGCATGTGAATCCACCATTGACAGTCACTTTCCCTGTGAAGTTTTTCCTCCCAGTAATGATTTCCTTTGGATTGATTTGATTTTGATTTGATTTCTGAAAACAATAAACAAATATAAGCCATAATTATTATTATGTAGTATATATTCTTTTAGACTTTAATGGTTTTGAAACATTAAAAATACAATTTGTTTTTTAGGTTTTACGTATGTCATTATTGTCACACTCACCAAAACAGTGTTTTTCCATGCATCAACAATGTTGACTTTGCCAAATTGTCCAGATGTGGTGGTGAGATTACGCTGGGTTAAAGTCAAATTGGTAATTTTCAAGGATCCAATATTCTGTTCTGAGCCATTTAGTGTTATAAATTCAGCTAGAGAAATCCCATTAATGTATTCCACACCTTTAATGTCCCCATGCACAGAGACATTTTCAAACAATGATTTTCCCGAGTAGATTGGCACATCAGAATTGAGTGGAATAGATTTTTCTTGTATTTCTTGAGTATTCAGTTGTCCTACAAAGTTACTGATGGTTGAAATATCCCCATTTTTCAAGACAAAAGACTTTGCTCGTACTGGTCCATTGAAATAAACTGGATTTGTAAATGTAAATGAGCTATTTTTACGGACTACACTTTTAGCCAGAAAGGACACACGAATGCCATTCAAAGTATCAGTTTTAATATTTCCTTCCGATAGAATTGGGCGTGTAAAATGAACATCACCATTCACAGATTGTAGAGTACTAGAATTTAATTTGACGACGGTGGACAAGAACTTGGTTAAATTTCTATTTTGAATGGATCCATCCACTTGCAAATGTTTGACGGTGAAAGAAGAATTAAAGTTCACGTCCTGGGAATTCAACGTGTGAGTTCCATTTTGGAAAGAGTACATAGAATTTAATTGTGTCAAAGAAACACCATTGATTGTTCCCAAGATGCTCACCGTGTTGTGCACGTTCACCCTCTTTCCCCATGTGATATTTGTAGTGATGACTTGAGGTGTATGGAGTGTAAACACTTTTTGAAAGAAATCTTTTGAATTCACTAGCAAAGTGTCAATTTTGGATTCAGCTTGGACACTCCCGAGGAAAGTCGTCACGCCAGTGAATGTCACGTTTGTAGCATTTGCTTGTACACTATCTCTCTTCAAAGCAAGGACATCCACACCACAAGTTCTACCTTTGACCTTCAATTTGTCAAAAACTGCATTCTGTATAATAATATATGTAAAACAAATTCAAGTAAGTTAATGTCTATATCATATTAGCAAAGGCATATATTAAAAAACATTTTAACTGTGTTTCCAATAAATAATGACAGATGAATAAAAATACTGTGGTCAAGATGAGAGAAGATTCAGAATAAAGAATACATATAATATACTAACATCCAAGTGCCATTGACCATTTATATTTTCAAATTTCTCCCCATTGATGAGTACAGAATCTCTGATGATATTGGACAAAGAATATCCATTTAGAGAGTTTTGAAATTGAACATTCCCTTCCGCAACAACTGAGCCAGTGAATCCGATTGGGCTTGAAAATTCCTGAGTACTTTGATCTTTTCTTAATACAACAGTACTCAAGGACGCCAGGGATTCCCCATTAAGACTGTTGGCATTGACGTTCTTATTGACAATCACATTCCCCAGTATTTCAATCGGGGACTTTAAAACTGCATCATCGGACAAACCAACTCTTTCCTCCGTCCAGCGAGTGATGTTGAGTCCATCGAAATCGTTTAGTGCTGCAAGGTTTTCTGTCACATCTAATAAAATAATAAAATTCACGATACAAAATTTGTAAGTACAGATGTATAAGATATATATAATAATTATAATATGTAAAATATGCAGAAATATCACAAACGCTTTCAAATCATTAATACGCGAATCACTGATAGTGTATATTTTTTTTTCTTTGACTTACTTAAAAATCCAATTTTTGTATCATTCAAAGCCAAATGACTTTCAAAGATTTGTTGTTGTCGACCAGATTTGACTGCAACATTGGAGGAGAAATTTTGAAAATCATTGATTGGACCTTGTACAGTAACAGAATTTTTAGAGATGATGGCTTCAAATTTAAATCCAGAATCAAGAACTTGTTGAGCACTGTTGAGGAAGATGGCATTTTCCAAAATACTTTGAATATCCAGGAGATCAATTTTCGACAAGGCAATAACTTTGACAAAGCTAACTGGCTGAATGAAAACAAAGTTGCTAGTAATGTTTTGTTCTTTGTTTCGATGAAAAAAACTATTTAAATTGATATTATTCAGTTGATTTGTTTTAACACTCAGATTATTAAAAATCACATCACTTCTAAAGGTTGTTAATCCTTTCACAAAAACATCACCACCTTGCTGATCCTGAGAAGTATAAATAATAATGTTGATCAATGACTTTTAGCTAATAAATCGTGATAGTTTTTCGACATTTCATCATAGTACGAGATAGAATACATATAACTGATATAATTAACTTACACATAAAAGCGAATTTCCAAAGCCTTTCTGGAAAGTTTTCCCATTTACTTTGTCGTTCACATGTAAATACTCGAGCTCTACTGGCGCTTCAAATACAACATGATGATTTGGAAAATATTGACTTTTGACGACATCAAATGTATCTGCAAAATACAAATCCGTGAAATTGACTCCTCCAACCGTTTCCTTTAGTTGAATATCTCCAGTAAAGTTGACAGGATCCGAAAAGGTCCAATTTGCATAAATGATTTCTCCTGCGTTCGAGTGCTTTCTAACCATATTTTTGGTTTCTAATTTGTTGATTGTTCCATTTAATTCCATCTGTGACATGAAGTATCAAAAAAATCGATTATTTCTCAAAATATTACGACCTATACGGGATTTGTTTGCCAAGTTGTGTGAATGAAATGAGTAATTATTGTAAGTATTCTTAATAACGCACCGACTTTGTAGACACATAAGAAAAGTTTTTACGACTGGAAATGTTGACATTTCTGTGATATGCGTTGACAAAGCCTTTGGGGAAGGGAATCAAGTTGAGAGTTTTAAGGATAGTTAAAGATTCAGCTGAAGTATTGTAGCTCTGAACAATTTTCCTTCCCCGAATGAGACCTTTGTGATTCTTTAGAACAATAGACTTGACAAGTTGAACAAAATTTTGTTTATTTAGTTTGGTCAAGGTTGCATTCTCCGTCAATCGAACATTGGTGAATTTGATGTGGGACGAGATATTTTGTGGAGCATCGGTGGTTAAAATATTTGATTCCAATTCTTGTTTGTCTATTTTAACTGACCCAACAGGAACAGAAATTTCAGCCTTTTCCAAAGCTACCAAACTATCTAGAGTTACGCCTGTGCAAAAAAACAAAAAACAAAAATCCGTTATTTAGCAATATCATCAAATATCAAACGAATCAATAAGCTACAATTAAATAAGTATTAAATATCAAATAAAATACCAGTTATATTGGAAGCTAAAATGAGGTCATCGGGAAATCGGAGCCCACCCACAAAATACGCACCCACACGTTCAGAAACATTGAAACGAGATTGAAAAACAATTGAGGAATTAAAGACATTTTTCGAGGACAGTCGAGCAAAGTTTTTGGTGGGAATGTCATTTATTTTGTCCGTCTGAAGATTCTTAATTGTGACGGAGCCATTGAATTTAGTTCTCCTTGTGATGTGAACTGTGGATTTGGTATTTTCCAGTAATGCAAATCCACTGAAAAAATCTTGTAAATTCGAAACGACATCATTAATCCCTTGGATTTGTACTGATTCACTCCTCACAGATGTTGCTTGAATGGAGCCATGAAGAAATTGTGCAGCTGACACTTGAAATACTTGAGGCGAATCCAGTGGGACTGTTTTGGCTGCCATTTGTTGAGCATTGATAATTAAACTATCATAAGTATTCAATCCCTTGTCCGTCTCACTATCAGCTACCATGAAATCCAATGGGAGTAAATGAGTATCCATAAATTCCACACTTTGGAAATTTCGTCCAATATTCAGTTGACTATTATTCAATGGACTACTACTGGGGGATTCAATGACCTTCACATTGAAACTGCTCAAATCTTTGACTGACCAATTCCCTGTTATAATATTAGGACCAGATTGAGTAAGGGCATCGTCTATAGCTATTTTTACATGTGACACTATAGTCTGGAACCTGGAAATTGCGTGTGGCATACACAATAAAGAAATGTATTATAATTTACAATCTTAATATGTATACAGATGTCACATTTTCCATTGTTTTTATTGTTGAGCCAACGAATGTACATAATTATGAAGAATATATATAGGCATATGCATCCCGTTACCTTATATACTGGTCAGACAAGGAACGAAATTCTGCATATAACTGTCGGGCTCGCTCATACAAAGGCGAAGTATATTCTTCAATTTGACTACCAATAACAAGGACAGTAGCAAAATCTTGATTTTCTTGTGTTGGAGCAAAGTACACTGTGGTTCCATTGATAAGAGTTCCAGCCCCATCAGATAAATTTATTCCAACTGGACATATCTCTATATAAAACACGTCGGAATGTATTAAAAAAAAAGCTGTTTTTCTTTATAACATTTTTTATGAGCATATTATACAGTTTGTATTCTTATATGCATTATGCATTTACAATTTAGAAGAAGCACATGAGTATATTTCTGACTTGTACATTTTTTTATTATAATATAATAAATTACCTGGAGTGCAGTTGAATGTTTCCTTGAACATTTTCTTGAGGCCATCATAGGAAAGTATTTTTGTAGTATTGAAAGGAGTTCGAGCAAGTAGGATATCTTCATCCCTGTAATCTCCAACTGGTAGGGACACGATTTCAATGGCTTGGATAGGAATGACATGTTGAGAGAGATAATCCTTTCCAGTTTCACTAAAAAACTCTACACTACGATTAAATTCAGGACGTGGAACGTGGGCCAGATACTCGCTATATGCGAGACTGAATGAAATCAATTGTTGACAAGGAGCAGAGATGTTCGCAAAATTTGCATGTTCCCCAAAATGTCCCACTCTTGGTTCGAAGGAATACACACTGATTTTCTGGTCCGAGGCAATGGCTATTGTACAAGATAAGTCCACTTCATGAACAGTTAAGCATGTTCGCTTATCCACAGTTAACCGTTGGAAAAACCTATATACATTAAAAATAAACATATTTTGTATAGTTACAATTTTGTTACGTTTCTTTTAGATATTTATTTATGTCTTAATACGATACATATTGTGATACTATAAATTGTGGTTGTACAGTTATAAAGAGAGTAAGCTCAAATGTTGACTTGCCATAGTTGACTAGAATTTTGTTCGACTTCGAAATTGTAGATATCCACAGGTGCTTGACTATTTTCTGGGACAACAATAAGCTTTCTGGATAAATCCACAGTACAAAGTTCCAGGGATTTTACAGTGTTGTGTAGTGGCCATTTCCCCAAATTGACTATAGTTTCATTGGTAAAACTGTAGGATTTTAAAGAAGGCTCTTGAGTTGCTACCACCACAATTAGCTCAGGTCGACTCAGGTCATCATTCCATTCAGAAAACGTTGTTAATGCCACCAAGGTTTCAAAGCCCTCTGTAATTTCATCCAATGGTCAAATTATTTGACTCAAATATGACGTATGGATATGAAGAAAATTGAAATGATGAGAATGGGATATAACTAATTGGTACTATTTTAATTTCAATAATAATAATAATAATAATAATAATAATAATAATAGAATTATAATTTGTACATACTTATTGTGCCGATTTGCCGTAAAGTCTCATCATAAAAATCTATGGATTGACTGGATAGACCAACAATGACGGTTCCAGATCCAAGTTGTGCATATTTCCATTGCTTGTAGATTCCTGGTATCGTCTTTTTCGTAATACTATTTATCTTAATGACTATATATGTAACAATCCCAAAAATAAAATTCAATATAATAAAACGTACTTATGTCATTTTATGACGTCCACTAAAAATTCGGGGATTTGTAAATTAAAAGTTTGAATTACGATAATGCATATGCATGTGTATTTATACAAAATTAACAAAATGGTTTCTTTTATTATGCTAATTAAATTTACCTTCACGACTTTGAACTCCAGTTTTGAAAGTGTTTGGATGCCAAAAATTATATCTATCCGTGTTTTCGTAACGTTCTAAAAGATCTTGAAGTGTGTAATCTGCATAGTATGAAATTTTATCGTCAAGTGGATTCCCTTTGACAGAAATTAAAAAACACAAAACACTATTAAAAACTATTAAAAAATTTGAAGAAAAACTCGTAATTCCTTTTAATTTCCCCATTTTGTATTGGAAACTCTATGTACAGCTATAAAAAGCAGGAGCTGTGTGTGTGGGAAAACGAAGAGACGCCAACTAACTGTGTACACCGCTGACTGTGACTGCGGACACTGACGTTTGGTTTTCAGAAGATATGTAAAACCATTGAATAATTTTTATGTAGATACGAGTACTTACCTAAGTATGTACGTCAGAGGTTTGTTCTGGAAACAGAAGTAACATATGCATGAGGATTTCGAAGTGGTCAAGATTAAGAATGAACTGAATGAAGAACTAGTACATGTTAAAACTGATTATCAAAGTTACGTTGAATATTCTAATGCATATCCTGATGGTAAAAACTGTTGAAGTGAAAAGTGATAATCTGAGTAAAGTATTGGACAATGCATATAGTCAGTCATAATTTATGTAAAACGAGTATGGGGTATGCAGATGAAAGGGATTAAGACGAAGACAGAAGAAAAAACGAAGAAAAGTTTCTCTCAAGTTATTTGAAGACACTTTGTGTTTTATTTTCGCATTTGACTATCACAATAATATAAAGGAAGCTCAGGAATGAATCATACTCAGGAATTTTACAAAATATTTTAAAAGAAACATGAGAATATGAATATTAGTAAAATATCATAATTAATACGAAATACCACAAGGTACAAAAACACATTCTGCTCCCACATTTCATTTCGGCATTACATATTACTTACAGCCGCAATTAATTATAAATAAGGATAGTTTATAATGAGCGGTCACATATTATGTACTATATAGTTCTTTTCATTAAAAAATCAATATAACGCAGTGGACTTTTGTAAAAAAAAAACACGGAGAGATACGCTATATATACATATAATGTCGAGTTTTTAAAATATTTTTTTACATCATACATAACTTAATATAATATTTAGGTATCAAGTCTTTAGAATGGACAAACACATGCACAATCATATTAAATCGGAATTAAAATATTTAAAAATATGTATTTAAAGGATTAAAATGGTAGAAAGAGATGTTACAAGTACAGATTATTGGTAACATTGTTGTTCGAGGGGTGGTTTCACAAAATGATGGCAAAGTTAAAAAAAGGTGTTTAGAACTGATGATTCATTTTTCAGTGTATGCAAAAGGATTACAGGTATGTGTATTTCAGAGCTGAATAAAAAAATCTTAACAGCAATGTAGCAGAGGGAATTAAAAACTGATGACAGTGTGTGTTATCGTAAAACTGAAAAATTACTTTAAGTAGTTGGTATCGGAAAGAAATTATAGGAATTAACACGCACAGTTTAGATTTTACATCTCGCGCTAAGGTACTACCTATTATTAAATTAACTATAATTAAATTAGGACAATAAATAAATAAATGTATATTTTTTCTATATACTTCGATTGCAGTTTGCGCCCTACCAAAACAACTCTTTTTCGCTTTACAAATTAATTTTAAAAAAACAAACAAGTTACTTACACACACACATTCATTCTGCTTGTCAAAGTTAATTACATATGAGAACTTCAACCCCTTTTTCTTATTTGCATTAATTGCAATCCCTTAATATTTCAGTTGAAAGTTTAGTTCTGAGCTATATTCTTTTCGTTTTTTTTGTTGCAAAAAAAATGACTTTTTTTGTGAATATGTAAGATGAATACGTATGTATAATACTTAACATTTTTTAAATAAATTGAGACAATACAATAATATACTATAGCATGAGTTGGAAGTTAATAGTTAAAATAATTATGCTCTTTCTCCGTATACATATACTCTATACCTTATATTGGTTTCGGACATTCTTCCAAGTCTTAAATGCTATATGCTGATTTATGCTACAACTATACAATTCATAACATACACATACATATTATGTAACAAGGAAACAAACTATTAGTTATCTAAGCGAACTTTTGTAATAACAACGATCCTTATTATTACTACGATTATACTTGCAATATCTCATCGATTTATAAAAACAAACAACAAACAGCATCATATTTCTTCTCAGCCGTACTTGCTCATAATAATAATATGTAGGATAATATTTCATGTAATTATATTGTACAACATATAATACAACTTTCTTATGTAGCGATATGTATTGTCGACATACAAATTGTCGTCCAAATGAACTAATTTTATGTAGTATAAATAGGAGAAAGTTTCCCCATAAAAACCTTTTTTTCAGTGTAAAGTTTTTTCACGTGGAGCACAACGATATATAGCGACTGTAAGGGAAAGTCGATGGGAGAAAGTCGGATATTGGTGATATGTACACTTACTTTACTCATATGTAACATTCGGATTCATAACGTCTCAATGTTCTGGGTATTATATAAATAAGTATCTAAATACATGAGTTCAATGTCTCTATTATCATTAAATATAAATAGTTGCAATACAAATGTTAGTGTTCATAATCTGTGCAAAACAATTTGTACAGAAAAGTTTCACCTCATTTCCTAATCAGACACTATACATTACACGTATATACCATAATATTAGGTATATATATAGAACCTTTTCCTTTTTTTTGCACTCATTGATTTTGGTCGTGGGTATTTATACATTAACTGATATTGATATCATTGATACGTAACATTTTGTTAATGATTTGCTTATTCTTGAAACCATACATTTCCAGTCAAAATTCAAAATCCTACACCTACAATTTATATCTATATCTATCAGTTTTTCAAACATAATATGACACATTTGAGCGTATTTTTTTAAGATGGAGGTCGTCGAACGACAGTACTTGCATTTGAATATGTACTTGCAGGGTAAGAAGAACGATTTTCTGATTCACTTGCTTCAAGTTCAACTGTTGGTTCACCAGTTGACGTTGATGATGATGATCTTGATGACGACGATGCTCCAACGCCTCTTCGAGGAATTGTAGACATTTGAGTATATTGAGGATTCACCGTTGATGAAGCCCGACTATAATCTAATTTATCATAGGCTGCATCTATAAAAATGTCAAAAAATGTACATGATAACTAAAATATACATTTCATAGAGTTCAAGTCTTAATGGCTTTCATAGATATTAGTAAAAAATGTTAAATTTTACACGCTCTATAGGCTGATCAATACATTTATTAGATTAGACGGACATTAATTTGTTATTTACCTGGGCCCATGCTATTAATTCTCTTTTGGTTGATCTCATCATATGTATGCTCCGAATAGTCAGCATCATTTATATTTTCGATGCTAGTATAGATATTCGTCGCTAAATTTCCATTTGTATCATCAGCCTCTTTATTTTTTCGATCTAAATCCATTGGATTTGGATATCCATGAGAGCTACCAGCTCCTGAAAAAAAAATAATAAGAAATATAACATATTATAGAGCCACAGACATTAAAATCCCTTCAGACAAACACAATTCAAATACAGGTATTGAATTAAATCGCATTCACAGTCGAACTACAATATTATTTTAATATTCTATTGAGTGAATAAAAAAAGGGAACTATTTTTGTGATCACACCACATAGTTTGGACACGTTTGCCCAAACACCTCAAAATTTTATACAAAGAAAAATTCAAAGGAGGAAAATTGAAATGAAATGGAAATTTCTAGATAGACTACATATAGATAAAGATAGTTAAGATCATGCAAAGTCAATAGAAATGTAGACATATTGTAGGCGGACAATAGAGTAAATTAGCAAGAATAGGTATATAGACATACATTTATAGCAGACACTAATTAGAATTGGCACTTATAGTAAAAAATACCTTTTCCGTACATCCAGTTGAAGTAAGCTTGTATAGGGTTAGAGATAGAGAGTAATTTAAGTAAGCAGTATATAATTAATTGTTTCTAATAATAAATACACCTAATTTCCAGTTAATTTTAGTATAATCTTCAAATGTACTATCATGGCATTTTATACTTTAAAATTTATAGTATACTCATATAATAACATTTCATTTGAATCAAACAAAAAGTATTTTAAAATTTAAATAGTTAAAGGCAAGGAAAAACAGCCGATTGACGAAAAAGAAAACCACAATTGTTTTTGTTTAATTTGTTACCTCTGCTGCTGAAATCATCATCGTCTTCCATGAACTTTGACCTATACTGCTTCGTTAGATTATTTTTGATATTCAATGATGAGAAATTATCCTTCAGATTGTTTAAGGGTCCTACTGGAACCACATTATCAGGGCGTGCTTGATTTGAATAATTATACATGGGGTTATCGTAGCCCGGCCGTTGTCCTTTTAGAGAATATATAACAATAAATTAAAATACGGTACAATCAACCCTACACGTTTTTGGGCCTAATACCAACACAAAAAGCAAGTATCTTTTTCTCTATGAAAGGACTTTGCTAAATAGAATACAAAATTATAGTGTAATAATTTTTGGTAAAGCACCGAGGAGTTTATAAAAATGCCACAAAAATTCCCCCAGACTGATAGCACAAAAAAATCTACTGAAACAACAGAAGAAAAGCCTTATAGAGAAGATAGAGAAAAGATCTGAATGTGTCATCCATTAAAATCTAAAGGATTTAAAGTTTGAATTTCTTTTTTTGAAACATATTCTGTGTATGTGCACTCACTGGCTTGGGCTGTAAACTGTACGAATTACAGGATTTCCTACAAGAATTTCAACGAGCTTATAAACGAACAATCTAATTCTACAAAAATTAAATACCTAACCTGTATTTATGCAATAAAAAAAACTATGTGATTTTATCGGAGTGAATTATAATTTTTATAGAAATCATAGTTTGAAAACTCAACTTTCAAGCAAACTGTTTTCTTTTCTATATATTTTTGTAGGCAAAGATGAAAAACGTTTTCATTCTTATTTAGAAATGCTACAGAATATAGATAATATCTATATATACTTCCCTACACGTATAGTTGTAAAATAAACTAAGAAAAATGACTGCTAGAGATTTCTATCTCGTTTTAAATGCCTTTTGGTGGGTTATTCTGTGGCTTTTTTTTGAACAGTTGCTTTTCAATTAAAATTAAAAATAATATAGCATACTAACTACAGATTAATATAGGTATCATTTAATTACCCTGTGGAAGTGGGTTGACGACATAATGAACGTTGTTTCCGCCATTAACTTCCTTGAGTTTCCTAAGTTTACGTCTGTAGTATACGACAATACAAGCCACAATCAATGCCACGAAGAAAATGGACACCACAATTCCAATAATTTTCCCAGTTTGATTAGAAGAGTCTGTACGTTGAGCTGTGGAATACAATAAAATAGACTCATTTATATACTTTTGCCTTTAGATGAGGAATGAATCAATGATGAGAAATAACGTTAGCCAATCATTGATAAAACAGTTGATGTATTGGGCATTTTTGTATAATCTAACTTACTATCGACAATTTCAGCTTCTGTTCCCATTGTTGAAATGGGCTTGAAGCATGAGAATTTGCTTCCTTGTTCATGTTCCCCGTGAAGATGAATCTGGTTATTGAATTCTATATGGAAATCAAAAAAAAAAAACATCATTTTAGCCTTAAGTTGACAAAAGGAAGGAAACTGGTGATGATATATATCCAAATTTGGAATTTTAATTTACCATCAAATGATTCCAAGACGATGCATCCTTTAACAGGGTCACAAATATAATCATCTCCACACTGACAAACATGCATACACCCAAGGCCAAAATAACCCTCGGGACAGCTCTGGCTACAGCGTGAACCCGTCCATCCAGACCTGCAACGACACTCCCCATCATTTGGGTGACAGGATTCCCCATGATCTCCACATTGGCAATCTTGCGTACAATTAAATCCATATTTTCCTTTCGGACATGGCTGTGAACAATCATTTCCCGCCAACCAACCGGGTAGACAACGACACTTGCCGGTCTTTGGATCACAATCCCCATTGTTTTTGCATTTACATTTCTCCTTGCAGTCTGATCCATAGAATCCTTGTGGGCATGGCGAAGTACAGAACCATCCATTGTAGGAAGGTGGACAAATACATTTTCCAGTGACTGCATCACATTGTGAACCATTTTTGCACTGAGGACATTTTTGTGCACAATCCAAACCAAATAATCCATCTGGACAAGTTTCTTGACATTTTACTCCTGTCCAACCTGGTGGACAACGGCATATCCCCGTTCGTTGGTCACTGTCTCCCTCACCGCAATCACGCTCTTTTTCACATTTCTCACCCCACATCCCCTTTTCACATGATGTGTCACACTCGAGTCCTATATAAAAACAGAAAAAAATCCTGTATTGCACTATGTGTACAAAAAAAATTAATATAAAACTATTTAATGTTGTCAAATGCCCACCTTGCCAATTCCCTCTGCATTTACAAGTTCCGTCTGTTGCATCACATTTTAAAGTATTTTCTCGATGACACGAACAATTAAGTCGACATCCCAATCCAAACATCATTGCCGGGCAAGATTGTTCACATTTTAATCCATGAAATCCGGGCAAACAAGAACATTCTCCTAAAAGTTGTTGAAATACAAGAAACGAAAATTCATTATATGAAATTTACATTTTCAATGGGCGCGGTCACAATTTATTTACTGAAGTGAGTTGTGTAATTGCTATGCATTTACATACCTGTGACATGGTTGCAAACGCCATTATTTTTACAGTCGCACTTTTGTCTACAATTTTCCCCAAATAATCCATCTTCACACTCTTTGTCACATTGTAGGCCATTCCACCCTAAAGAATAAAGAATACAAAAATTATTATAGTGCACGCCAAGTATACTTATCATTATTCTCACATTCTATCTGTACATACATATTAAGGAGAGGCAATTTACCTTTTTCACAAATACATTCACCAGTAGCCGCATTACAACGAGTGGCCCGTTTGCAACTACACTGATGCTCACACTCATTCCCAAAACGTCCTTCCGGGCATTGTTTTTCACACTGTTCTCCGGTTAACCCTGAACAAAATATACGACACTCAATTTTATAATCCCTGCTGAACAAATGTTCCAATTAAATTCAATCCACTCCTAATTATTACAGATAAAAGTTTGGATTTACCAGCAGGGCAAATGCATTTCCCGTTGAATGGATCACAAAGTCCCTCATGACCGCAGGAGCAGACTTCAGAACAATCCTCGCCCCAAGTATTGAAGGGACATGGGCGATTACAATCTCGTCCTTGCCAGCCAGATTTGCAAACACATTTTCCATCATGTGAGTGACATCTGAAAGTGTAGAAAATAGCACAATTCCCATTATGCTCGAAGAAAACTAACAATGAGGATAGTAAATACAGTAAGTTTACATAAAAATGAGTATAAAATATAGGGTAGAACTTACGTCTTTGTGTTGTTTTGATTACATGTACATTTGCATTGGCAATCAGGGCCATAAAAGTCATTTGTACAAGATCCTTGTTCACAATTTCTCCCAGTCCAACCTTTTGTACATGTGCATTCCCCGCTGACTGGATTGCAATGACCGTCATTCTGACAATTACATTTTGAAGTACAATTTACTCCATAAGTTTCAGCAGTGCACTCTTTCTCACACAAATTTCCTACATATCCAGGAGGACATGTACACTCTCCTGTGACATGATGACAAAATCCACCATTGAAACAAGCGCAAGATTGTTTGCACTACAAAAAAAAACACAATGAAAATATTTAGCTATTTGAATAATATACAATTACTCTTGATTTCAATCAATAGATGTACATATATAAAAACTCACGCTTGCTCCCCATTTCCCGACAGGACAAGGATTTCCACAGACCTCGCCTCGCCAGCCTGGAGGACAGTGACATTTCCCAGTCACCGAGTGACAAGTCCCACCGTTTTGACATTTACATTTACTCGCACATCCATTCCCGTGTGTTCCTTGAGGACAAGTTTCTTCACACAATGGACCGGTAAAGCCACCTGCACATTTACAACTACCGGAAACGTGATGACAAGTCCCACCATGTTTGCACCGACACTCTTCTTTGCAATCTTGACCGTAGAAATCGGTTGGACACTCGATATCACAATGATCTCCTGCCCAGCCTGAATTTATAGAAAAAAATAATTTGAATCCATGGTATATAGGTGCATAATTACAAGGAGTGTATAAAAATAGGGGGAAATTGTAAATAGACAATTACCTGGTCCACAAGTGCATTTCCCTGTACTCACGTCACATTTAGATCCATTTCCGATACACTGGCAAGTGTTTGCACAATCGGTTCCCCATTTACCTTGCGGACAGGCTGTTTATGTACACAAATCAAAAATGATTTAATTTTAATATAATTTACTCTATACATCGATTCAAATTTGCAATTTGTAATTTGAAACTTACTCGAGCCACAATCTACACCACCATAATTCCCAATGCATTCACACGTGTCGGGCCCAACACACATCCCATGAACACAACCTTGAGAGCAAATCGGTGTACATTTCTTTCCGTTCGGAGTCTCTTGATATCCTTTACAGCATGCGTTTACAGATTTCGTTTTCTGTATAGTCTATATACATACACGGGGGAAATAGTGAAAAATCATTAAAACACACTCTCAAATCTTGCTTGAATATAAGAACAAAGAAATTGAAGTCCTTGTTCTTGATTTCTCAATCACAGGATAATAAATATTTATTATTTCGTTTTGTTACGTATTTACTACGCAGCAAAATAACTAATTACAATTTTACCTCGTTACGCGTAATTGTTTTAATCTTTGTTATGTATCGGCTACATCTTGGAGGAACAGCTATGCACCATACAAATTCTCTTACTCGCACAGGTTTCTGTTCGGAAACCGTCACTGTTGTATTGTACCTGGACAAATTTATAACAATAACATTTATTACTCAAATTTTCCTTTACATAACCTTCAAACTAAATCAGTGCAAAAACAAAAAAACTTTCCACGTCCAGGTGAAAATTATCACAAATATATAATATAGGTACTGTAATATTATTACAGGAAAATTCACAAGTAAAAAAAAAGAAGACTTTCTACGGATATTTCTAAAATTTAGAATTTACTCGGATTAATCAAAGAAGAAGATATACAATATTCACATATTAAGATTATTGTAATTTTGCTCAAAATGAAAATAGACTTACTTTTCAATTTTGTTGCATACTCTTTCCTGTTCTATCACAGACATGCTTCCTTCATACACAAAGTTAATAAGTAAAATAGTTAAAATGGTTGAATATTTTCTCCACATCTTGACGAGGAAAAAATAAGGTTAAAAAGGTTAAAATCTTTAGGATGTTCCAGTCTTAGTTGTATTTTTTTAATTGTAAAACGGCAAGAGAGACATTTCTCACTTCTTCCGTCTCAAGTTCTCATTTACACCAACTTTCTGGAGTATGTGTATATATAACTAAAAGAAATGTCTTTGTCAAATGCTCAAATGTGTTATGGCTCTGGAGACCCGCACAGAGTATGTAGACTTGAACAATAATAATATTCTTCTAATTGTAATTGGATATCTTAATGATATTGGCCGTTGTCCCTTGAGTTTCTTTTGTCTACGCACTTTTCGTTCTTGGTCACACAACTCCTTTCCACACGTACTGGACTCTTTTCTGTTAAAAAAAAATCATACAAGGAAAACAAAACAATGAAAAACATGGTACTTTTAATAGTTACAGACAGAGCATGATTGCCAATTGTCTTATTATTTTAGTCTTTCTCTATTTATTTATTTATACATCTATATATATAGTGTGTTTACGTATACTTGCTCACATTCAAAATATGCATGCCAAGTTTTTATTAGTGGTACAAATAAAAATTCTAAAGTCATTACGTAAGATATCTAAAAATACTATAGTCTATAAGCATTCCCCCCCCCCCAATCCATGTACAAGTCTTAATTACAAGATTCTAAAATTAAATTTGACAATTTCATCTGATGCTATTTATGCACATGAATAATTTCTGCCGAGTCTGAGAATTTTATATATAGAGATATTCCAATCTCGTACATGATGAAAGAACATTATGAGTCACAAAATGATTTCAAATCAAATTCATCCTCTGATGTAAACAAGGACGGATACTGATTAATAATCAGTGATTTATTATGCAGCGTACAAAACTGTATAGGGCACTATCGCATGCATTTTTTCTTGAATCGTCCGTACTTCACATGGAAAGATATTAAAATGCAATGAAAGGATTTGTACTCGACTGTATACGGTGAGTCTTCTAAGTTCTAATATCCAAATGAATTTTCTACTTTTCTTGTATACTTGTTTTATGAACTTAAGCTTTTCCGAACATTCTTTGCCGAGCGGAATCATGTCTTCCTGACTAGAAAGTTATATATACAGTGTGTTTTTTCCAAGAAATATCCAGGTATTTGGTGAGTTGTGACTGTATGATGTAGAGATGTAGATTGTAGATATACATAAAAGAAACACACACACAGTCCACAGTCCAAAGACAACTGACAAATAAAATCCCCAAAATGTAACTCATAATTCAGGGAATCTTGGTACGTGTTTAACACAAACGTTGTCCTCAATTGGTTTATATATTTTCTCTGGAAAAAAATCAGTCATCCATTTGTGTTCAATCCTTTTGGCCTATAAACTTATACACACGGTGTGTGCGATCTGCTCCGGCATATAAATATAAAGTAAATAATAATAATATCACATTTATAAAGAACTAAGAAACTTCTTTATGGAAATATGTATTTCTTTATTCTGCCTTTCAACTTCTCAGAACTCTTTCATTTCCCTCACACAAAAAGTGAATGGCCCAGAATTAATTTGGTAAAAACCAACAAACAATGAATACTATGTGTGTACACAATGATATTATAATATCATGTTATAATGACTCAATTTTAAAACCTTTTCTGTAATTTATTCCTTATTCTACTTCCCATTCTTCAGCTGTCACAACCAAAAAAGCACAATGAAGAATACTATACCAAATATTGTCTTACAATTAGTTAACTACGTCTCTTACGTCACAATTATGCCCAGTATACCACCACAACTCAATTTGACCTTACAGGAAATGGAATGTTTTTCACTTTGCACACGAGCTCTCCAGTACATTAAATTACAACGTCCGCGAACAATAACAAACTCGTCGGTATGTTTGTCAATTTTTTAATTATTATCACTATATACAACTCATAATGAGGTATCATTATGAGTATGGGTATCATTTGCAAAGGAAATTGGAAGTCTAATGTGTAGTGTAGTGGGATCCAAGCTCGACAGATTTTTAGATTTAATATGCATACAACTTTTCCCTCTATGTACACACAATATCTTAATCATTTATATGAAGTTCATAATTACAGATAATAAATAAGATTGTGAATCGAGACAAGTCTGGTCACTTGATATTTACCTAATAATTCAAAAAGCAAGACAATAATAGAATTGTTACTGAAAATTATAGAGAGTAAACTATTTGAGAAAAGTTGGACTGGAAAAAAATAGATTCTGTATACATATATGCATTGAATACTTTCTTATCAAATATCTATACAACTCGTTTGTCATCCACTTGTACATACATACTTGCCATGACTTTACGACTGTCTTAATCACCAGCTGTATAGACTTTATGTTGTATAATATGGAAAATACGTATGTACTTCAAAATTCAAAATCCATGATGTTGAATCCTATATGTATGTAGTTACATATATGTAGCTGTTCATACCATAAGAATGAAGACTCTTTCATATGTATGTACTGAACTGAAATGGTACGTATATGTGAGGAATATACCATAACCCAACTCAGAACCGATATGGAGTCGAGTTTTAACCGTAATAATAATCATTGTAACTTTAGTGAGAGGAAATATGAGAGACTCCAAGTAAAAACTTTGGGTTTATTTGTATATGGTACACTTACACATGAGTATGCATGTATGATAAACTTTTGTCTCGACCGTAACTTGTATTACGAAGAAAAAGAAGCTATAACTTCGATAGTTCAAACTCCAAATTCCAAAACTTGATATGGAGACGTTCGTCATCATTTTGAATCCTGACACTGTACAATTTAATATACAGTGTAGTCTGTACGTACACTCGAGATCAATACTGTGACAATTCACTGGAGCTTTATGACAACTCTAGTAAATATCTACTTTTTTAAAACACTAATTTCATTTGTAAATTCGTATTCATATCCTCTTTCAAATAAATGTGTATCAGATAATAAGGAGTAACTAGATATGATTTTAATGCTCGTTTCAACCATTGTCAAACACAGATGGGCCGATATTTTTCATAATTGATTCCTACGATAAAAATTTACTGAAACTATAATAATATTTTAGTTTTAGTAAATTTTTATCAGTTTCATATTATTAAACTGATACTACATACTATGTAGTTTAAGTAGTATTTATTAAGTATAGTACTTACATACTGCGTCGCTTTGGAAAAGCCCAAAGAGAGCACGAGACAATCACTTTATGTGTGTATATTACTGTACAATGTCCAGTGTACATATATACATATATATTGTACAATACGAAAAAACACACAATCTATATTTTAGAATGGCGACTTTAGAAAAATAAAACAGGAAAGTTAAACACACAAATGCCTGTCTCCGATTTCAGTTTTTAACTTGATATTATTCATTGCCTTGGACTAAATGTTATTTCTCAATTCGTAATCGTTCAATTTCAGTATCCTAAACAAAGTCAGCATTCAACATCATGCTTTCTTATTATTATTGTGAATGAATAAATAAAGAGTAAGAAAATTGCTTCATTTTTTCGACTCATTTCAGTAGGTTCTTCTATACGCCGTCATAATCATAATCATGTGTGTACTCATGTATTGAAACATGGACAAAAAGAAATTGTATAATGTGCATACTGAACACATTCAATTTCTTTGTGGTATAATTAAACAATGATTATGTACACTCTTGCATCTCTTTGTTTGTTGGAATTTAACTATACAAGCAATATCTAGGATTTTTCTAAACTTTATACACTGAAACTTCCATTTAGTCAACTGCTATATAAGAAACTTCGCCTTATAGTCAACTTTTTCAGCGGTCCCGGAAAAATGTCCATATAACCTAATGCTAAAGGGTCCCGATATAAGCAACTTCGCTATAGTAGAAACTTCCGTATTTTCAACTTTTTTATCCTCCCCATCAACTAATACGTAATGCAATTTACCTTCGATATAGTCAACTGGCTTGAACCGTAAAATTTAAGCTTCTCAAAACACTTTATGTTCGCGCTCTTATCGCACAATTTTTCATTTGAGTCTGCTAACGGACATACTTTTCAAAGAACAATATGTACGTAATTACATAATTTAAAATGTCAGCTAAAAAACTAGAAATTCTCTCACGTTAACTAACAAAGTAGCAATAATTCAGGAGGTGGACAATGGAAAGAAACAAGTTGACATAAAGCGGGACAGGAAACTGAACAAGTCGACTGAGAGTAAAATAGTAAAATAGATACAAAGTCAAAATATTGTCTCAATACTCCGAGTTGAGCCACAAAACAAAAAAGGCTCGTCCAAGTCTTTTCCCAGAAGTTGATTCTGCATTAATTCAGTGGTTTGACTGTCAACGAAAAAAGAACATTCCATTAAACGGTCCAATTCTAATTGAGCAAGCTAAAAAGTTTGCAGAGCAGCTCGGAGTTGTTAATTTTAATGGAAGAACCGAGTGGTTTGACAAGTGTGGAAAAAAGACAGTGTAACATTTTCTCAAGTGTGTGGGGAAGGTGGTGCTGTCTCTAATGAAGTTATCGATAATTGGCTCAAGAATATTTGGCCATTGCTGAAGGAAGGCTATATGCGGATCGAGACATTTTCAATTGTGACGAGACGGGATTATTTTACAAAAGTTGCTACCAAGTATCGAATCGACAACCTCAAACAGTCAAAAATTAAGGATTTTTTCCCTCCCATAAACCATTAACTGTATTAATTTCACATAAATTACTTAATTACAATTAAATTATATTGTTTTGCTATTGAATTATTCTTGTTAGCAGCAAATATTTATGTAGCCAGAAAAATACTCATAATTGTATTCTATGTTTTTAAAAGTTGACAATATACCGCGATTTTTATAGTAGAAAAGTTGACTCTAAAAGGAGATTTTCTATAGTAGAGAAGTTGACTATATATGCGATATAGTCAACCTTCTCTATAATCAACTAAATGCATGTCTCCCTTGAGAGTTGACTATATCGAAGTTTCACTGTATTTGTATTATATACACAGCCTTTTCATGTTTTGAAAACACTTTTTGTCTGCTATGTATTATAAAATTGGTTTCCAGAGTTTCCAGTTACGGAGGAACGTCATTAATTGTAATAGCATGCAGTTAGGATTTGAGATAATTCTATTCACATAGATAGATATGTAGGTCCAACACATTACGCAGTACGTACATAATACATACAGAGGTTGTTAGATTGTCTACAACTGAAAGACGATGTTTCTAACTCTCAATAGTATATATATATGTATAGGTAGTATAGTATTTGTTGTTGTTTTAAAGTGATCTCGAATATTTTAATGATATTTCTTACAGCTATTCCATAATAGCAAAGATTCATGAGCGAGTCACTTTCATCATCCCTCTGTGAATGCTAGTTTTAAGTTGTACAGATAAAAATGCAAAATACTATAAAATAGACCATTCACAAGAAGAATTTATTGTAGTGACGATTTGCAAACTGTAAACTTCGAATAGGAAATCTCAAGGTTAAATGTTCATTTGAGAGACCACTTGGATAAATAAATAATTTGTGTGAACATAAATCTGAATCTGCATGTATAAATCTATTTCAAAAAATGAATGGCTTTGAATAATTACGATTTTCCCTGTCTTTAACCCCCAGTATGAACTGTAGCATACAAAAATTTTTGTTTGCTTTCAACACGGAGATGTCACTCCATATTTTTTTCATGACCACACAAAAATCAGAGCAAATAGCAAATATGACAAAAAAATATGTATAGAAAACGGTGGGCTGAGAAATGTCTGTAAACTGCATGGAATCCATTTAGAGAATGTACAGTATTTTGTACAGTGAACAAAAATTGTAAACGTATAAAAATCATTATAAGTAAGTTCTCCAATAGTAATAGTAATTACAGCGGCAAGGTATGAGCAACTTTGACATCTTAGGCAGTGTACTGCAGAGTCACCAGTTGTTTCTGAATCATTTACAGATTTATAGTCTTAAACCTTCTACAATTCTACATACTAATGGGATTTAATATTTGATTTTTCATTACGAAAACTGGACATATATATATATTTGAGCATATTATATATTTTGTCCAGAGTTCACGAAGTTGACTGCACAGTTGTCCACAGATAATCCGCTCTCGTATGTGAGGTGGATAGAAATCCCCTGAGCGTGTTTAAAGATAAAGGAAGAAAGAGTGACCATAGCCGGCTCAATCATGAGTTTTACAATAAATAAAAAATTCAACATTGTTTGTAGATTATTAAACCTAAGCTCGTGTCTGACTCATTCAAAGAGAAGATGGATGAGAAGTCAGACTTAACTATATACTACATGTATTCAGAATCATGCATGTCTCTCTTTCAAAATAATAGCTACAGCACAATCATAACTCAAAGTCAAAGGACACACCATATATTTAATGGATTAATGGGGAAATCAAATAACATTTTGTGGTCGATTGGAGGAAACCATGATACATTATGTCATGTACTTGATTTCAACCATGAAGCTCAAAAATCCCCAAAATATTACATTGCATATATTGACAAAGCTCAATACGATGAATTATTTTAATAACTTTATTGTATAATTGTATGTCATTTCACAGAATTTATACAAAACCAGCCATACAAACAATATTTAAATGAAAAAATGCAAAAAGCTAAAAGCTCCACAAAAATGCTGAGCATATATACATACATGCCCAAGGGAATCGTTTTTTACAACCTTTGGCAAATTCGACAGTATTTACATTGCACTTGAACGGAAACAAGCACAGCCTGGCACACAAGCACATCATACAAAATAGGTATTAAATTGTCCCATTCCAGTACATGGAAAAAATCATGACATCCAGAAATCAGTCAAATCTTAACAAAAAAAAGTGAAATAAATATTCTGTACTGAGGTACTGACATTGATTGTACTGCATGCTAAATGAATGAGAATTAAATACAAAAGATGTATTTATTTAATATAAAAATATAAGTTCAAAAATTCATTGAGTGCCCTTTGAGTTTAAGTCCTGAATCCCAACGCCCCTATATATGCAATACAAGTTGTTGATTGCCGACGCCATCATGATCATGGCCATATTACTCGTTGCTCAATGGAGTTGAAAAAAACCGTGGGTGCATGCAATAAAAGAATTTAAAGACTCCCAGTGGAATCTTGATCCAAGTTTTATATACCTGAAAGTGTATATAATTATTTTGTACAAAGAACTATAAACTATACAGTAAATATCGAGAGACATGAAGACATGCTTTTTCACCAACTGCAAGACATACTCATCACGATGATTGTCGTCTACGTCGTCGTCATGACTTGGACTTAATGTCTCAGATTTACACAAAGATTGCCTTCTCTCCTGTCCATACTGATGCGAATGCAGATCAGAGTAATAAGAAAAATGAAAATGTGATGACTCTCCCACATTAAAAGTATGACTCATTTTATATACTTTATGTAATTGTCGTAATCTACACTCTCAAAATTAAAACTAAAAAAGATTTTTTCCCCAACGAGTTTGCGTCTCCCTGTCAACCTCTTGTCTTGTATTTCAAATGTAAATGTTTATGGAGAAGATAAATGCACAAGTACATGCATAAATGTATGAGCCGGTTCATTGTATGAAAAAAAACGGAATTCCTAGATTCCTTTAGAATTCAGTGGAAATTCGCATACGAAAATGAATACAAATGTATCTTTATTAGTTTGGAAGTGTTACCTTTGTGTCAACATAATGACACATAACAGCTCACCAATGAAATATCTTTCATTTTAAGTAACTAAACGAATTCTTTCAACTATACTAACTGTGCTTGTATTCTTGTACATATATGTAAAAAGTAGACAGACACAATGACGACGCGGCATGCCTATATAACAATAATTACGTACCATCTCCATTAGTTTCATGTACTGCAATTAAACAAACAGAATGAAATAAGATGAAATGAATACACACTATTTCACATTTAAACTGGTCTAATTCTTATTTGTGGATGCGGATACTAAAAGTCTAAAAATCAATTCACTATACATGTATGTAACTCTAGCACAAATAAATGAGAGTTAGCTCAGAGTATAAAAACGTCTTTAGTAAGTCAAAGTTGAACAACTTACAACCCCGCTCCTTATATACCTATACATATACATACATACGGACTGTTTTGTGTCGAACAAATCTAACCATGTTCAAATGATTATAACGAATAATAATACAAAATGGCTTACACTTTACGGTTTACATTTTACAGTCCTCTTTTCTCTTCACAGTTGAGAGCATCGTCTGCTCTTATTCTTATTTTCAATTTGGGCTATACACAGAACGTACATACATGTACACATATAAATAAATGCTTAGGATTTGTTTTAGTCTCCTCAATCGTTGCTCTGTCAAAACAGGGAAAACACATGTTCACTATGAGGAATATGTTTGTACATGTATGCATGTGTGCGTAGTGACTGCGTACATATACTCATAAAAATGAACCAAATTTCTTTCAAGTTTCTTTCAGTATTATGCATGCACTAATACATTTTGATTACTCACCATTACAATTACACCATTTCCATTAGTCTACTCAGCTCGTGTGTTCAACATCACACAGTCCACACAACCACATGTGTGGAGAGCTTAAAAAGCTCTATACAGACGAAAGAAGGAAGGAAGGAAGGAAGTATTGGAAAGGAACCAAAAAATCTTTCCTGGGTCCTCGACTTTCAAGTTATGCACAAATGACTTGTATCCTGTATTTGTTTTTATTAGTACACGTTATTTACTCCGGCGGTCGTTTAAAATGTATATTCGTATTTATGTATACTCTACTCTCCTCGTCGTTCTAATTGTACGTTTTAATATTATGAATCTACAAGTATGTAATAATAAGAGTCCAGGCCCAAGATAATATCTGTACACGTACTTAGACTTACTATATGTATATTTCACGGTGTATGAGTTTTTGACCCCATATATGAGAACACCGCATTTTGTATATACTTACACGACAAACACAGTTTATGCCATTTGTTTTGTACGTGTAAACGGTGTAAACATCAAAGTAAACCTGAGTGAACATTTCCGAATATTTACTTTTATCATGTTCAAAAGTCATGAGTTGTTTGCGTCGAACATTTCCACATGAAACTTGAAATAGAGAAAACTAAACTCCTCACAGCTGTCCTTTGTTAACAAGAACTCAGAACATATATATACTGACCACTTATTTTTTTCATACACTCTCTTTCGGACGTAGACATTTCAAGTTTCTCTTTAAGATAGTTCTAAAAAGATCAATTAAATTATTAACAATTAGAAATTTTTGCAAGTAATTTCAAAACTGTATAATGTTACCCAGAGCATGTGTGTTGGATTTTGTGTCAGTATACTAACTAATGAAAAAAAAAGATAATAATATACGTGTATATTTCATAGGGATGAAATACATCTTAAATCTTAACATCTTGTGAGTTTGGTGAAGACGCGACCTTCGAGAGTTCATTGCTTGCTAGCTCGAATCTTGAGGATTCTTGTTGATTTTAAAAGGGAACCTTCATTTGGACTAGACTTGAAATCTGACAAAAGCTTCTACCTGTAGATGAATACACAGGTAACTGTACTATGCCACTTTGAGCTCAAAATACCTTAACGATCCTTCCCCAACCTGGCCTACAAAAGACGGTCGACGTTACATCTTGGTGGATCGTTCACAGACCTGTCCCTTTCTTACTTGTTAATAAATACCCTAAATATATATACTCACTCAATATACCGATATATACTACAGTTTATACACAGACACACATATGTATGTATAAACCATTATGTACCTCAAGGGCCAAGGGCCCTGCTGGCCTAATGGCCGATGTAAACTACATACTTATACGTAGGTATTTATATAAAAATATGTTTGTCTTTGTCAATGCAATAACTGCGTTAGACGGAGAACTTAGGTATTTTCCTTATGTTCTATATTTCATATCCATGCAACTTCCATTTCCAGGATTTGTCTTCAAATCTATTTCCTGATATTCCCACAACTTTGATTCGTTTCCCTCTTCAAGGCTCATTATTTATAATACTTGTAATTTCTATCATTCTATGGACTTAATTGAGGTTCCCTATTTTGACATTAAATGAAACGACTATGATTAATAGTACTGCTGCATGTACCTACATATACCGAAAATCCAACATTTCTCAGATACTTGTCACATGTGCGGCAAATGAAAGTAATGCGGAATGAAATTGGAACAATAATAATAATAATAATATTGAAATCCTTAATTGTGAGTAGTTGACAGTGTGTAATATAAAAATCTTTACTCGCCTTTGCACTGCTTCAACATGAAGTACATGCTGCAGCATTTAATTGCTACTAAACAAAGGATTGGAAATGATGGTTACATTTAACAATACTCGATGCTTTTATTATTCCGAGTATTCTCAAATAATGCTCAATTATCTAGTTTTTTTATGTACTAGGACAAGTCACAAAAGACACTCCAGGAGTAAATGTATGATAAACAGTTAATAAAATAGAATAGTTTAATTTCCCTAATTTTGAACTCTCTGTAGAACTTACAAAGAGTTTACATTTGTATTTTTATTTATGCATTAGGAAAATCCTGGTCTATTAAGTTCAAAGCTCAAACTCATTCCACATTTATCATTACTCACTTCGATACGATGAGTATGAGTAGGTAAATACAGGAAATTCTTTACGCAAGCACAACAACAACAACATTTAAGAAAAACAAAAGTAACTTCTTCACATGTGTCAGTTGCACTACAATAAACCCAATATTAAAACATTTCTGCATAAAATGATATGAAAGTTTTTTGCCATCTTCTTTTTATCATGCCCCCTCTGAAACCCGACTAAACATAATTACACATGCCAATTCTCTATCAAAATGACAAATTACAATAGTGTTGAATATTTTCAAATGGTAAAATCATTTCATCTTGTAAATAAGATGTAAAATTATTGTATTACGTATTGTCCGTATAAAATCTTTGAAATTCCCTCACACAGATTGATTAATCTGTGTTGTATACTCAACAGTACAAAAAAGCCTCATGAATATTAAACAGAAAGTGAAGTCGTCTATTCGTGGAAATGCAGAACCAAATTCCACGCAAAGTGCAAACCTCGCCTATTGTGTTTCCATTGCCAAATAAGAGAACAACGTAAACTATTACGATGATATGACTCACTCACAGTCACTACTTGTTTAGTTTTATTCACTACATGACTAATATCGTTGGCCACCAAACTACACACTCAGCTCATAAACGGCTTAATGTAAAAAAAATACAAGCGCAAAGTACATACATACACATACAATAAGTCTGAACTATGAACTGCTCTGATGCAGTCATGGGTTCGACAAATATGCATATAAAAGATGATCAGCTCTATAGCATCCTCGTACACATACAATACATTCATTCACATTACACATTTTCACAAGTATGTATACAGTAAATGAGTGAGTACTCTGAGTATATACACGGAGTTGTTAGTTGGATTTTTGAATTGAACAACTGATGTATGTAATAGTATGTATCAACTCTCCATGAAATAAGTATGATAGACGACTTGCAGATGATGATAGAGGGGGGGAATCCTGTTTTATGACAGTATACATGTGGACGTTAAACATACACACTTGACACCCTCACAATAACAATACTAATACGAAGAAAATAATGTTTGGATTTTCTTATTCACTATACACAAAAGCATGTGATGTGTATTCATTTGATAAATCGTATAGTTAAGTATGTAGTATGTGTAGTATGCACGGCACATTAGTATTCAATCAATGGGGAAAAAACGAAAACTTGAACAACAATATACAATATACACATTGGAATTCTCAAATTATTATTATTATTAGTGATAATATAATTATATACCTACGTACATATTTATGTAATAATGAAAAACAAAACTGATTTCATTTATTGAGGTTTGGAGTATTTTTGATTTTAAATGTGCCACTGCACACAAAATATGTACTATGTAAACGATGTTAAATTATTGTAAAACTCGTGTACCGATCTATTTAAAACTAATTGTACAAGCCTCTGATTTGAGAAATCCTTTAATACCGACTTACTTATAGACTTATATACCATACAGAGTGTTGATGAAATCTGTATTAAATGAGCTAAATGGGAAGTGTAGTGTGAGTTTATTTACTTCCCTCGCTCTCTCTCTCTCTCCCTTTCTATAGACCTCGGAAGAGGATAATATTAATTAATAATTATTAAGAAAATAGTTTATTTCTCAGTTCTCTTGTCATTATTTTTAATATTTCCCTATGAAAACGATCGTTACTCCATGTGTATATAATATATACACTGTATATACACTTCTCATGCAACTCCTACAAAATGAGTAATGGTCCATCCCTTATTGAATCATAATTACGGACATGAGGAAGTTTCCCACATATGTCTAACCAAAACTTTACAAAATTGCATACTCATTAAAATACTTTTTAACAAACCGATTTCTCATCAAAAACTGAGAAAAACACAATATTGTAAAATAATTGCTATGTGTGCAGTTCAGTCAACTTTCTACCTTGACTTCCCATACAGCTATGGAATTAAATTGCTGTCTCCTTTTCCTCTTCTATATTATACTCTCGTCTCTCAAATCTCTTATGTTTTGTTTAAAAAAAAGTTGTTCTATATAATAAACGCACTGTGCCAATCCACATTTTCATTGTGTTTTATCAAAATAACTTGGTTCTCATGAGATGTTATAGGAGGTTACAGTCTGAACTTGATTTTTTTACTACATGTAAAATATAATCTAAAAGAGTCCATTCCATATGTTTAAAATACACATTAGGCATTAGAATGGGAATATAAAGCAGGTATATCTACCTACTTATTAAAACGCTACCTACACATCTTGTATCTATATCTATCTACATATCTCTCTCTCTACAGCTGGCTTCGTTTTACTATTTGAAATTGTAATGTGTAACTCATTTATGTATTTTATCCCATAAAATATCTGCACACAAAGTTTGCACTACAAACTACCCTTAAATTTATGTCTGTCTAAATACCGACAATGCAATGGGCAGGCAGAAATCATGCCAAATCGTCAACAAAGTCACCTCATGGACGAATATGGAAAAACCACGACGAATAGAATAAAATCTTTTAAGTATGTCACCCTAATCTTTTCAAAATTACCACCTCAATAAATATTATTTGTGATCACCAATATTTCTACAACAGTCCTCGTCCACAGATGATACTTTGACTACAAATATAACCAACTAATAAATGTAAACTAATTCCAAATAATGATCATTTCCCATTTGCAATCAGGTCAACTCGATGAATAAACTGTTTTGAATTTAAAAAAAACAGTAGTTGAGAATTAATATTGAAAACAAAACTAAGAATAATTACATGTAAATTATTTATAATTTTGAGCTTGGTGAGATTTGGACCTTTACAGCTATACTCTCATAATTGTTACTTTCGTTTCATAAATAAAGATATATTAAGAGAATACGCTTTCCGGAGGATACCTTTTAATAATTAAAAAAAGCATCTATATACCCAACTCAATTTCCACACGACTTTACAATTTCCTACATACAGTCCACACTTCCTACTTTGTTTGTCCATTTGCCCACTTTTCTCCCTTTCATTCAGCAGTTGTTTTTGTTAGTAGTTCCTACCATAGTGTGCAAAGTGTTTTTTCTCTTTGTGTATAATATATATTCAAATTCAAGGTTAGAATAATTTTTACGTCTGCCAGGCAGACTCTGCCTAACAAAGTTTCAACGTCTACAATAAGTGAGATTGCCATTTCATATTTATTTCAAAGCATTGCTATATTATATGTATGGCTAAATATATTGTATTATAATATATATACATGTCTTATCCAATATATTGCTCCTATACTGAATCCTATTTAATAATACCACCTGAATGAATCTACATGTTGCGTGTATGTTGTGTTATGTATACACCCATGGGATAAATAAATAAGTTAGTCTGCTACTGATGCTGCTGGTGAAACAAAGGGAACGTAAAATAATGAACAATTACCGTATTATTATACACATTATTACAATTTTCTTTGAGATGTTCTCGGCATTAAAAGTATAGTATTTTAATGGATTCTTAAAGATAGTGGCTCGAAAGACATGAATCTACATGAGCGAACGTCTTGAGAGTCGCCTGTGCTTGACGTATAAAGTTTGGAAATTGAAATTGACAATGAGAAAATTTAGCTAATAAATTTGCCGCATTTCATCACTACGAAGACTGACAAACACTTGAATTGTTTTCAAGAAAATGAGAAGAACCATCATAAAAATTCAAGAAAATATAAAAATAAATTCATTTAGTTTACTTATAAACAGAGTATAAATAGAGGTTACACATTAACAATGTGAAATGAAGAATATTATGAAAACATTTGGAAATATATATAATCTAACCATGATGATGACTCCTATATTTAATCGAATAAATACTTTCTATTCTTGACTAATGTAATACGAAATTATTTTTGAGCAAATATTTATTTGACACAGTGCCTGTTTCTGAGCGTGTACAGGGATAACGTTTGATTCGAAAGATGATTTTTCTTGCATGTATATTTAAATTCTAGTATAAATGGATGGAAATGTCATTCGTTAGGGTTTTAAATGCATTTGATGAATTGACCAATTTAAAATAGATATCTAATAAACTCAAAATGAAAGCAATATGGAGTTTATTAAATAATATATGTATATGGTGTGGTTTGTACAGTTGGAGAAATTTTTAACTAGTTGTTTAAAACTCTAGAATAATGTGTTTCACAACAGGATATAAAGCTGAGACGGCACGAGCAGGACGGAAGTCGTTTTTGCTTGATAGGAAAACATGAAATTAAAATACGAACGTCATACATCGAATACATGTTATGCTTGACGTAAGCTAATAAAGGATTGGTTTACATTTATTGAGAATTTCACTCTGTATTACCATACTCATAGTATTACTATTGCCAAATGTTTTGCATATACATGGAAGATTTAAAGAAATCTTATGCTGTATTTTACATTTTTACATGCATAATGTAATGTGAATTACGAGCCCGGCCCATATGACATGTGAAACTTTTGTTGAAATACATGTATTCCCACAAAAAATCCTATATTTAATTAATAACTAAATTTTGTAATTTAATATGACCTCCTGCTAACATTTGTTGAATATCTGTGAAACATGGTTCACGGCCATAATGTACACTTCAATCACGGTATATGTACTTTGTACTAAAAAAACGAAAAAATAAGAGAAAACTTGAAATTGAGAACACAATCTGTTGTTTTTTTATTGTCAATGTCATGCAATTTTCACATGTGCAAAAAGACAAGCCTCAATTCCGTATACTAAGTATTAGTTTAAATATAGAGATAGTCTTTTCCCATCATTTGCACCTCCTTTATTGAAAACGAAGACTATTTCATGTATGCCACATTATTAGACTCTGTCAGAAATAAATTCACTCACTCACTCACCACACACATTTTATCATAAAAGTTTCTTCTACGGCTCACTTAACCTCTCTCTCTCTCTCTCTCTCTTTCCGTACTTAGAATAAGAGTATGCTAAATAAACTTGCAACTTAACACGTTGAGAGTTTGAGGTATGTGTGTCATGCTGTACAAAACATTCGCATCAATTGACACAGTCAGATGATCTCTTCTTTTCAATGCTCAAGAGACAAACAACAAAAAGTTGGATGTTCGACAATCACTCAAGTTTTGATTTTAACATGAGTATACATAAACTATACAGTCAACACTCATCATCCAGAATTTGTTCTTGTTCAATTGGAATTAATGCAAACCTAATGAATTTTCAATGCTCACTGTCATATTCATAAGTAGTTATAATATATGGTTAGCAAAGTGCTGAAAATTCTAACATTTCCCATAAATTGGCCATATGATCAGCTTTATCTGTGACAGTTAAAACCCGAAAAATAAATAAATTAAAAACTCATGCATGAGTAAGCGTACCAAAATACGCTTTTTTAAAAAATACTTTTACTATACATACAAAAGCTTCGACGACATCAACGACTTTAGAGCATGCCCATTTGCCCATGTTTATGATAAAATGTAATGCAAATATAAAGTAAACACTTTTTTGTCACTTTATCTGATCAAATTGACCAATGGCATAAAACTAATTCTATACAATCTGTCCGATTCCATATATACTATCGATTATATATATGTACTTCTGCCTATACATACAGTGTACACGAAATTAGCGCAGATAAAATTCTAGGTAAATCATTATGTAGAACTGTATTAACATTGCAATCGCATAGTAGTTTCCTGTTATGTCCGATAATCGACAACGCACACATAAGTATAGTTATTGATATCAAATGTAACTTTTGTTATTATTTTATTGAACGACGGTGTGACGGTTGGTGGTCTAGAATATATAGACACACACGAATTAAATATATTTATATATACCGTTGCAGTCTATTGTAACTTGTAACGTCTTGAGGTAGCATATAAAACCTCAGACGGTATATAGTGGTGCGTATTTGGGTTTGTCTCATTCATTTACTATATTATTATTAGTTTCTCAAAGAAAATAAACAAAGTTAAAAATAGCGATGATATTTTGACAACACTCACATGCACTCGCACAAAAATATTGTGGTCTGCTAATGGCAATAACCGACCAATCGACCAACATGTCTCTTTGGTATATATTTTGTTTTTTGTATGTTTCATCTTTCACCATTTCCGTAATAAAAGTGGAACAAGTTACTTACTTGCAAACAAAATCACATGACACATTCAAAAATTCAGTAATTCTTCGATTGAAATGTTTGGAAATAGGAATGCAAAGAATCGTTTTTTAATCATTTATTATTTTTTATACACGCGCATTCAACTGCATAACATATACCCTGAGGAAATGCAATTATGGGATGAAAAGAAAAGGCGTTCAAGATTCCTCAGTTCTGGTTCTGCATGACTAAAACTAAATATTTTATTTGAAATGCCTAGCTTATATACTTAATTATACTTGTGTTATACATATTAGTTTACTGGATTGAGGAATAAATCTCTTTACAAGTTACAATTGACCAAGTCGATTGACGACTTTGTACATGGAAGACTTGTACTTTCTACAACCAATAAGATAATATCCCAGTTTTTAGGGAGCGAGCGAAGCGAGCTCCCCTTATGAAACGACACATGTCCGTCCGTCCGTCTGTCTGTTCGACGATAACTCTCGAACCGATTAAGATTTTGACTCAGGGTCTTTTTTATTGTGATTGTATTACTTATAATTCGGATGAGTTCGGAGATGGGCATAATCGGAATACACGTTTCGGTTTTATCCAGGTTTTTTCGAGGTTTTTGATCTGCTTTACTAGAATTTTTCGTTCTTAAACGATTCTGGGGTAAAAAATCATGAGGAATCCGAATCCAAAGCCAAACTTTAAGAAATCCGAATTCAAAACCCCGAATTCGGTGTTTTTCAGAGTTTTTGACCTGCTTTCAAACTGTTTTTTGTCTCTATTGAGGAATCCGAATCCGATGTCAAAATCGGATAAATCCGAATTTTAGACCCCGAAGTTGGCGTTTTACCCTGGATTTCGAGCTATGTGAAGAAAATCCCCGACCATGCCTGAACGTTTTTGGCCGTGCCTACAATTCCTTGGCCATGCCTTCGGATTTTTTTGTTACGCTCCGCTCCCTGGTCTGGACACTCCGTGTACAGGGATTTTTAGTTCTGACGAGAGTGAAAAAAAGTAAAGGAGAAAAAAGTTTTGGTAACCTTCACTTCAGGTTCTTGTTGTTCCTATATACCTAAAGTTTTCATCTCGTAAACAGGGAATACTACGTAGACAAACTCTTACAAGTACAAAGTGTAAAGTGATTTTCTTACTCATTTTCTTCTTAGTAATACTTAGTATCAACAAAATCTTTTATAATGCAATGATGCACTGCTACTAACTTACTAATGGTCAGCTCACAGCTGAAACGTATACGTCCTATATACAAGCCATTGCATGGGAAGTCTGCCCTGTATTTAAAAAGTGCGACAACAAGATGATAAGAAAACAAAGTCAGTCAAAAGTGTGGGATTTGTCGGTTTACTTGTGAAAGGTAGGACAACGTATATAATAAAAGTTGCAATTCTGTTTTCCCCAGGAGTTTCTATTATGTACAATGTTTTTATGGTCAACTGTAAAATATGAAATAATACGAATTATTATTACATAAAAACGGGACATATTCTCAAAATATCTTGACACATGTGCATGTATACACATAGATTGTAGATAATACTGAAATTCCGACCGTGGTTGATTGTTATGAACGTGTATTGTTAGTTTACATTAATTACGAAGCATATCAAGCACACAAAAAAGATGGAAATAAATGGAAACGGTTTTCGAGTTCCATGTACTACACAATTTATATGTATTCTAAGGCTATACTTCTCCATTTAACAATATGTTTACAAAAATGCTCAAAATTGCAATTTAAATAGTGTTTGCTTGTAAAATAAAACTATATACTCTATCATAAGTACACAGAGATATTTATGAAGATAAATAATGATAAAAGATATAGTATATATTTACTGAATAAATTTAGTTATTACCTTTTTGATTGAAAGTGTGTGCTGATTGTAATTCCAACTGCAAATTATATTGATGAACTTTCCCCCTATAGTTCACATTCACTATTATTTTATGGCTGAGCAATAATTCAATAAAGCTATTTTTACGGCTGATCCACAGTTTCCACGAGTCGTATAGTTCAATGAATGTATAGTAAAATAAATTTACTAAAAATCCACATCCAAAATTCACAACGGAAATTCTACACACACAAAACTATACAGTGTACAGAATATATGTATAGGTATAAAATTAAATTAAAAACTTGGACGTAGATTGATTGATTTTGATTTTTGAGCACTGACACGATTATTGAATATTTTACTTGCGAATTCCAAACACAATCTTCAAAATATGGAAAGAAATCATATAGGGACGAACACTGCGTAAACTATATTTCACAATTTTATAAATATACACATGCACTCACAATACTCACAATAGTACTAAAACTTTTGGCAAACTTGAAAAATCATTAAAATCTGCTATTAGTAATAATATTTTTCATAGGTTATACAAATATAATCCAATTTAAAATTGTATATTTATAATATCTATACTATAGTACGAATACACAGGGTTTGTTTGTAACTGTTGCCAGGCATGCCAGGAACTGTGTATAACTGCGTTTGACTATTGTTGTCAATTTAATAGTTTGGTGTGTGTTCTCCTGTAGGCAGTCTGCCGTAGAAATATTTTAGTCGTATACATGTACTATATATGCCTAAGTAAGTACTTATATTTAATATATGCGACAAGAATAAGAGGCTGTGAAGAATTATACACACCTGAAAAGTATCTATCTACCTTCGGATGGTGTCCCAAAAGTTTTAAGAACGATATAGTGTAGGATATTTTAGATTATACTTAATGTATTATATATCTTTAGAGCCAAGTTAATATTCGTACTCGACTGTGTGGTGACTCTCACACACATTTTCTTCAAACTACTGACAGAAATTCAAGATATGCTTTTTGTTGTACACTCACACAACATACAACACACAGTACATATGTACTTTGTGAAGGGAAAAAGTACATTTCAAATTGTTGGTAAGGGGTGTTCTGTGTACAGTATACTGTAAGTATATATGTAGTTCCCTTGCTCTCATATCAAATTCGTAGCAGGTAGGCTAAAGCAGCCATGCAACAACATTGAATATGTATATAAATCGGGGGTTCGTTCACGACTGGCACAAATATCTACAACACTTAAGTCTACATTTTATACACATGGACTGACGTATTTATGTTGAGACTTCCCTGGCATGTACGCAAATGGATACACGGAGAATCATGTGTACACTGTACATGGTGGAAAACTACATGTATCGTTAATAAAATGTTCAAAAAGCTTCCATATATCTACTACATATTCTGGTGTCATTATATAGAAGAAGAGGGGGAATTCTTATATGAGTTAACACTACTTACTAGTCGTCTCTACACAGTGTGTGCGTAAATCTTTAACAACCAAAAAATCTGTGATATACAGGCACACATATGTACATGGTTCCATTTAACTCCCTTCTCGACACAAGATTTTTTGCGTGTGTGGTTCATCTCATTTTTTTTACAAACTACAATTAATATCATCACTAGAAAGCAGCAGCCACCTAACTAGAGAAATTCAAGTTAAAAATTATGGCTACTTTTGAAAAAAAATTAGTTGAAAAACTGAATTTTTAAAACTTCAAACTACACAAGCAAAGAATTAATTTCTTCTCACGTCCTCACATTCAGGTAAGAATGATTGAATCTAAAAATTTATAAAAACTTTAATCGTAAAAAGAATGTTTAATAACTTTTCAATTGTCTATTTATTTTTATACAAATCGGAAAATTAAGTAATACTATGACAGTATTCATATTCACACATCCTGTCAGTTTCCGGATTCCGGAATGATGAAAGTAATCTTTGTTTTTGTTTTTGTGCACCTATTGACTAGCTAGCTAGAGAGAGAGAGAGAGAGAGAGAGGAAGTAGTATGGAGTCAGAATTTGAGAAATATAATGTCGAGACTCATCATCATTTATACAGCCAACAATAATAATGAATGTTCCAGATCCGAATTTTATGGATGTTGCCTTTAGACTGGCAAACGAGGCTTTAACAAACGGTGAAGTGCCGGTGGGTTGTGTTCTTGTGTATGAAAAAGAAATTATTGGAGCTGGAAGAAATTATGTGAATGACTCCAAGAATGCTACACGTCATGCGGAATTATTGGCCATTGATGCTGTTCGTCAATGGTGTCAAGTAAAAAATGTGGACTCTCAAGAAATTTTTTCCAAAGTTCATTTGTATGTAACTGTAGAACCATGTATCATGTGTGCTTCGGCACTGGAACAACTCAGAGTTCCCCTCATAATTTACGGATGTGATAATGAAAGATTTGGTGGTTGCGGTTCCGTCCTGAATATTTTCAATTTACCAGGTGCATTTCAACCAGCAATCATTGCAGGTCTACGAGCTACAGAGTCTATTAATTTACTTAAACAATTCTACCAAGGAGAAAATCCAAATGCACCAATACCTAAAGTTAAAAGAGTGGTAGAACAGAAAGTGTAGCTATACAGCTGTCAAAGTGATATTTATCATACCACGTATTTACTACTATCTATATACAACAACAAAAACAGACTCGACAATTTGAACAACTATTGCGTGTACAATTGAAACTTGAATAACTAATAATATATATCACTATTGTTCCAAAATGTGTTAACTCAACAATTATGGATGTTGATGGTTCTTATGATTCACAATCTATTGTTGTTTCGTCTGATGAAGAAGAAATCGAAATGGATGAAAAAGCATTTGTTGACCAGAGTAAAGTCTTTGAAGAGATGAAAGTACTCCTTCAATCTCAACAAGCAGCATTAAAACAAAACTTACAAGTATTACAAACCAAAGCTACTACTAAAGTAACTACGATGACATCAGAAGATGGTGGTCCATCTCAAAAGCACGGAGAGAAAAGTAAAAATGAAATTCCTGATGATCAACAACAACAACATCAGCGTAAAAAAGGTGAAGATTTGGATAACAGTCGTCAATGGAGTCATTCTGCTTCTTCATCAGCCAAAAGCCGTACGTGTAGTTTTTTTAAAGAAAATAAATATACTGCCTACAATATTAATTAATAATATATTTGATATGCCTATGTTTCCTTGCAGGCCAAGATATTCAAATTTGCCCTATATGTGCAGCAGAATTTGATGACCCAGAAAATCCAGAAGCTTTGGAAGTACATGTTGCTGGGCATTGGTCTGAGCCAAATTAACCCCCAGCTTCATGTATGAAACTGTGATGAACGGATTGTATAATAATATAAGTATTTAAAATATTATTATATTATAGAGAAACAAAAAGACGCATCTTTTTTCTCTCTGTCTCCCTCAAAATGATCTTTGATCTGTAATCTATATAAAACCATGTTTTATTATTATATAAATGCATATATTACAGATATTTCCGCCATTTAATATATATTACTGTTTAAATGAACTTTTGTAATCGCTACAATATATTATACATATGTTATAGGCAATTATGACTATAAGTAGTATCTAGACTTTGATAACTGAACCACTATACTACTGTATATTATCAATGACCATGATAATAATGATAATAAAAAACGAAAGAAAAAGAAATGATACTTAAATATTTTAGTTAAATTAATAAGAATTAATTAACGGCTTACTATACATTTATTATTAACCCAAATTTCTTGGTGGAATTGTAACTGTTGTTGTTTTCGAGTCTGGACCAGTAGTACTTTTTTGTAGTAAATTCTTGCTAAACCATTGAGGTCGTGGTTTTTCAATTTCAACAACAATTTTGTTATCAGTCACTGTATCATGAGCATATTGTTTTTCCTCTCCATATAAAACAACAATTCCTTGATCCTCAGTATTATCCCCAAGTTGACCTTCTACTTTTGCTCGAATACTTTCGGTTTCAGCTTTCACCTTCTCATAACAATTTCCTGAAATTCCAGAACAAGTAGAAAAATGGATGCATGATCATTCTTCTTGTCTTTTATACTCAAAGTTGGCAAAAGTACATGTCTATTACATCTCAAAGAAAAGGCGAGTATACATATTTAATATTTAATAACAAATACTTACGGCATAAATGCTTAGCTTCATAATGATGCCCACATGTGTCGCAAATTCTGAGATTTGTTTTTGGTTTAAATATTTTCAGAGTCCAATTGTGAGCTCCAATTTTACGAGACCATCTTTTCTCTACAGTCCTTCTCCTTTTAGGGACTCCCCATAAGAATCCTTCTGACTTTTTGTCTTCTTTTTCATGTGCTGGAGATTGAAAAGTAGGAACTAAGCCGGCATAAGAAGGTTCCAATGCTATTATATATATATACATAAAAACAAGCATCATACATGTGAATAAAATATTCTCCAGACTAGTATTTACATACTTAATTCATATTATTATTATTACAATTCTTATCATCATAGTCTATATTTTGCTATACAGTGTTTTCATGGTTCCACTCCGTCGGAGCTACTCGGATTAAATACTATACTCAACTCAAGTATTGATACTTGATCAAGTAAAACAAATCAGTAAATATTTAATTTAAAAGTTTTAATTTACCCATTGATGGAAGAAATCCATGAGGAGGCCAACGGAAAAAAGTCTTTAAAGTACTTTCACTATTTCGTATTAATCGTGCAATTAACTCCATTATTATAACGATATTTTAGAAAAATGAACACAACTAAAGTTCACGTGAAGAATTGAAAAAGAATTTTTTTGCCATTCAAAATTGCTATTTTCCTTTCACATCACGTGATAGGTGGTGTGTGGATTTCGGGAACTAACAGCAAATGCAGCGTGTGTTCTCCATATCTTTTTCAATATTCTGAAGTGAACAACCAAAAGCCAGGTAATAATAATTATTTTCATTCTTTAATTAAATATTTTGTCAATTGTTATTTATTATTATTTACGATTGAGAAATACAACAGTTGAAACGGGAATCGTTGATTGTATTGATTTCATTTCGAATCTATCCAAATACTTGATACACTCTTGTCCACATTTGCTTGAGAAGTTAGTGTGCGTGTAATTTTTTCACTACCACATGTGATTATAAATTTTGAAAGTGAAATTTCTTTAATTGACAAACTCCATCATTTCATTTATATTAAACAACATTTTATTTTAAACATATTGTGTACATTTTTCTCTTTCTTCATAGAATGGGGGCTTATAAGTATATGCAAGAGTTGTACCGAAAAAAGCAGAGCGATGTTATGCGATTTTTATTGCGTATTCGGTGCTGGCAATACCGGCAATTAAATAAAATTGTTCGTGTACCTCATCCATCAAGACCAGACAAAGCCAGACGTCTTGGGTACAGAGCAAAACAAGGTATTGTTAATATTCTATTATCATTGTAGAATTAAAAATCCATTATGCTTACGTTCCTTCGCATGGACGTACATACATAGTTCAAGTTGTTTGCATGTACAATGCGAAACTCGTCGTTTTTTTTCATGTTACTATTAATGTCATCTTTTTTATTGCAATTTTCAGGATTCGTCATCTACCGTGTAAGGATTCGACGAGGTGGTCGTAAGCGACCAGTGCCCAAGGGTTGTACCTATGGTAAGCCCAGGAGTCATGGAGTTAATCAACTTAAACCTGTGCGAAATCTTCAAGCTATTGCTGAGGTAATCTTTTACTACATGATTTTGATTAAAATAAATCATACATATATATATATATCTTTATTATTATAAACTCTGATGACAATTTAAACATTTCATATGATTTTTAAAAAAAATATGATTTTACTCTTCCTTGGATGTCTGAGCTTGAAAATTCAAATATACCTATATCATTGAGCATCGTTAGTAAATAATTTCATTGTTTCAATTAAAAAAAAATGAATCATTTTGTAATCGACGTACAGGGTCGTTTGGGAAAGAAGCTTGGTGGACTTCGTATTTTAAACTCATACTGGGTTGCCCAAGACTCGTCTTATAAATATTTCGAAGTTATCCTTGTTGACATTTTCCACAAAGTAAGTTTTGATTTCTTATCTCTGCAGAATATATATCTTATTAAGAAATGTAATATTTTATTTCAATGATGATTGGGCATGCACCACTCTGATTTGGATGAGTGAATAATCTACCCTAATAAGTCCTGAGAATATTATGCAAATGATAATTTTTGTTTTACACAAAACAAAATATACAGTCCTAATCAAATGACTAATGGTAATGAAATTACTTTTGAAATATAGGCTATTCGACGAGATGCTAAGGTCAACTGGATCTGTAATGCCGTTCACAAACATCGTGAACTTCGTGGTAAAACATCAGCAAATAAGAAATCCCGAGGTTTGGGCAAAGGTCATCGTTTCACTCAAACTATTGGAGGAAGTCGTCGGGCTGCTTGGCTACGTCGTAGCAGTCTTTCTCTTCGCAGAAAGCGTTAAACAGTTACTTTTAAAATTCATGAATGAAATGAGGAATAAAAACCAAGGGTTTTGGAATTCTTATTTACTATAAAAAAAACACTTCTCAACTTTTTATTCGCATATCATTCATTATAAATACAGTACTGCAGTAGTAATTTTTTTAGGATTCATAAATACAATGCACACTTTTATTACGAAAATTGTAACTCGGAATCGAGCAAATATTTATTAACAAATATTGTTTTTCTGCATTCAAAAACATACCTCTTCAATCCAGATGAAAATAACTACGTACATTAGAATGAAATGGACTAGTCATAACGCGCGTACCATTTTTTATGTAGTCGAGATTTCAGGGTCATCCCATCTACACTCTTAGTTTGTAA